>PVJS01056568.1:0-12304 GCA_004027185.1 Glis glis | reverse complement strand
TGCTACCATGTCCGGCTCTTTGCCAATTTTTTTTTTTTTTTTGCGGTACCGGGGATTGAACGCAGGGGCGTTCTACCTCCGCGCTACACCCCCGGCCCTATTTTTTATACTTTATTTTGAAACCAGGTCTCACGAAGTTGCGGAGGGCCTCACTAAGTAGAGAGAGAGAGAGAGAGAGAGACGGTGGGAGAGAGAGAGAGAGAGAGAGAGAGCTGAGGCTGGCCGTGAACCCGGATCCTCCGGTCTCTGCCTCCCAAAGTACTGGGATTACAAGCGTGCGCCACCACGCCCGGCTTCTTTGCCAATTTTTGAATAGAGTTTTTGTTATTGTTGAGTTATAGGTTCATATATTCTGGATATAAATTCCTTATCAGATATGTAATTTGTGAATATTTTTCACATTATTAGAGTTGACTTTTTGCATAGTATCCTCTGATGTCAAAAGTTTTTTAATTTGATGAAGTCTCATTTGTCTATTTTTAAATTGTTTGTGCCTGTTCATTCCCCAGTACTGCAAAAAATAAAAATAAAAATAAATTGCTTGTGCCTTTGGTGTCATTTCAAAGAAATCATTGTCAAATGCAATATCATGAAGATCTCTCCTATATTTTATTCTAAGAATTTTATAATTTTAGCTCTTACTCTTAGGTTTTTGATCTATTTTTAGTTAATTTTTTCATCTTGTATTAAATAAGTATGCAATTTCATTCTTTTACATGTGGATATCCAGTTTTCTTAGTACATTTATCAAAAAGATTGTCCAATCCTAATTGAATGGTCTTAGCACATGAAAAGATGAATGAGTTTTGCATGTTAATATTTTATGCAGCAACTTTGCTGAATTTGTTTATTAGTTGTAACTGGTGTGTGCGTGTGTATGCGCGCGCGTGTGTGTGTGTGTGTGTGTGTGTGTAAAATCTTTGGAGTTTTCTACATATAAAATCATATCTGGACAGAGATAATTTTCTTTTCTTTCAAACTTGGATAACATTTTTCCCCTTCCTTCCTTCCTCCCCTCCCTCCTCCTCCTACTCTTCCTCCACTTCCTCCTCTTCCTCCCCCTTTTCATGTGTGTGTGTGTGTGTGTGTGTGTGTTTGTGCTGCTGGGAATCAAACCCAGGGCCCTGCTCATGCTAGGCAAGCTCTCTGCCACTCTACCACTGAGTTACATCCCCAGGTCCTACCTAGAACTTTCAATAAGATATTTAGAAACACACATTCTTGTTTCATTCCTGACCAGAGAGGAAAAGCTTTCAGTTTTTCACCACTGAGTATGATGTTAAGTGTGTGCTATCCTTCTAAAGCGTTTATTATGTTGGGAGAGTTTCCTTCTATTCCTAGTTTTTTGAGTTTTTTTTTTTAATCATGGAAGGATGTTGAATTGTGTCAAATTATTTTTGCTGCTGCATCAATTGAAATGATCACTTGAGGTTTTCCTCTTCATTTTGTTGGTGTGGTATATTGCATTGATTGAGGTGTGTGTGTGTGTGTGTGTGTGTGTTTTGTATGCTAACACTATCCTTGCATTCTGGGAATAAATCCCACTTGGTCATGATGAATAATCTTTTAAATATACAGGTGAATTTGTTTCTTTTTTTTGTGGTACTGGGGATTGAACCCAGGGGCATTCTACCTCTGAGATACACCCCAACCCTATTTTATTTTTTATTTTGAAACAGGGTTTCACTAAATTGTGGAGGGCCTCCCTAAATTGCTTAGGCTGGCCATGAACCTGCGATCCTCCTGTCTCAGCCTTCCAAGTACTGGGATTACAGGTGTGCGCCACCTAGCTGTTTTGTTTTTTGGATTGTTGCATAGATATTCACAAGGGGGATTGGTCTTACACCTTTGTTTGTTTTTGGTGTTTTCATAGAATGAGTTGAGAGGTGTTCCTCTTCGATCTTTTGGAAAAGTTTGAAAAGGACTGGTGTTAATTATTCTTTAAATATTTAAAAAAATCAGTGGTGAAGTCACACAGGGATTTTTGGGGGGGATTTTTGATTACTAATTCAATCTTCTTACTAGTTACAGGTCTATTTGGACTTTTTATTTCTTCATAAGTCAGTCTAGGTAGGTTTTGTGTTTGTAGAAATTTTTTCATTTCATCTAGGTTACCTAGTTTGTTGATGTATAATTGTTCATAGTACTCTCTTAAAATCTTTTATTCTGTAGAACCAGTAGTAATGTCTCTGCTTTCATTTCTGATTTTAGTAATTTGAGTCCTCTTTTTCATAGTGAACTAGGTAAAAGTTTGTCAATTTTGTTGATCCTTTCAAAGAGGCTTAGGTCTGGAGGTTGAGGCGCCACCTACAAAAGGAGAAATCACAATAATATCGATGGCTCTTGTTTTAGTCAGCTTTTCCTTCTCTGTGACCAAATACCAGACAAGAACAACTTAGAGGAGGAAATGTTTATTCGGGCTCATGGTTTCAGAAGTTCAGTCCATAATAGGCTGGCTCCAAGTCAGAGACATCATGGCAGAAGCACAGCATGGAGGAGAAAAGCTGAGATCATCTCATGGTGGAGGGAGAGCGAGAGCGAGTGCGAGCGCTTGCGCGCCAGGGACAGATATAGTCCCCAAGGCCACACCCCTAGTGACCCATCTCCTCCAGTCATGCACTACTTGCCTACAGGTATTAGTAAATCCATCCAAATTATTCATACATTAGTGAACTGATGAGGTTAGAGCCCTGATTCAATTATTTCACCTCTGAACATTTTTACATTGCCAACACATGAACTTTTCTGGGAGATATTCTATATTCAAACCATAATAACTGTGGTGACCATTTATTGAGTCTTTCACCTGAAACCGTATTATGCACACCCTGTGCACTAATTTATGTAATCCTCAGAAATGGCATGTAGCTTGCCCACAGCTACACAACCAGCAAGACAGAGCCAAGGACTTGAAGGCATGTTTTCTGATAGTAGGAAGGTGAGACCAAGTGTTTCCTTCTGTCCGAGGTGCTGTGCTCAGGGCCAGCTTTGCACACGAAGCCTCTATGTGCTAAAGTTCCAAGTGGGAAGAAAACCTGACTATCCCCTGAGTTTGGGAGATTCTTGGCATTTGGGGAATGATCAAAGGAAAAGATATGACCAGGAGGTGGCAGTAGCATGCACAGGTTTTATTTGGGCAATGCTTTGGCAGGTCTGCAAGTGGGGAAGCTCCTCCCCACATGAACCAGTCAGGGAGAGTCTACAGCTCAGGGGCCACTGTTCAGAAGGGGAGGAGGGCACGACATCCCCAGGTGAGGGGGGTCAGCAGCACAGCCGTGGCTTGGGGGTCTTTATGGCCACAGGACCTATCTTACCTTTGCTAGTAGATGTTAAGTGAAGCTTCCTGAGGTGTATGAAAAGCAGACAGGCTCTATATGGCTAAGAGTGTGCTTATTGGGCCTATGTTTTTCTTTTCTTTTTATACTTTTATTGGTGCAATGTAATTATACCTCATAGTGAGATTCAAAGTGATACAAACATACATGCATGCATCACTTGATGTGTTTCCCTCCAGATATCCCCCTCCCTTTCCCTTTCCTCCCTCCCCACACGTTAGTGAGATTGGCAGTGAAACCTTGTATGGACATAACCTTATTTGAACTGTTCCCTTCCTCAGTCCTCATCTTCCCTCTCCCCGGTATGTTTAAAATAATTGGATGTGTAAAAATTTGAGTTTGGTGCCAGTGCTCTTTTGGGTTAATGGGCCTGAGCCTGCTATGAAGAAGTAAACAGCCTAAGGCCAGAATGCAGAGACCATCTCTGGCTCCTAGGTATTCTGCCCAGGGAACTTGAATGCCCAGGAGAGAATCGGGCCAACAGAATAGGCTGCAGAAACCCACCCACAGCTGAATTGGCCTTGTCATCCTTAGGAAAGGAAATCCGCTTTCTCCTTCAGAGACCACTAAAAATCTAAAAATGTAGAAATTACACAATTCCGAATAGAAACGCCAAGAAATTTAAGCAATAACTTTCAGTCAGATCCCTGCCAGCAAAAAGTAAATAAATAAATAATGCATTACCTAGGAGATTATTTCTTCTCTCCTCTCCTCACTGCAGTGCATTTTCTTGATGGGACTTTACAATTGCCACTTGTTTGTTTTTTTTTTTTTTTCGGTGCTGAGAATTGAACCCAGGGCCTCTTGCATGCTAGACAAGTGTTCTACCACTGAGCTACACCCCCAGTCCACAGCTGTCCAACCCTTTATTTATGCACGTCCAAGGGGCCTCATAATAATCATAGCAGCTAACATTGACTAATGCTCACTACACTTCTCAGAATGGGATCTGTATGGTGCACTGTCGATGGTCCATGACGTAGCAATCAAACGGCGCGGCAACCTCCAAGCATGGGATCATTGTTCGAGTATTTTATTTCCATTGCCTTATAAATATATCAATCCACACCTGAAAAACAATAAATAAAAATTGGACAATTTGTTCAGGTAGTTTGAGAAGTGCTGTTGTATGGCATTATTTCCACTTTACAGATGAGGAAACAGTGGCTCTGGCTCTGACAGATTAAGTCCTTGTCACGGTTTCTACAATTAACAAGTAGGTGCTGGGATTTGGACCCAGGTGACTTGACTTCACGTTCTGGTGCCAGTGACCATGCTGTGAGCCCTAAGAAGCCGCACCTTACCCCATCCGCAGACATTTGGCCTCTAGTTGTAGCTGATAGCTTTTAGTGGAGTCCTTCTACCTAATGACTCTGATGTTCATTACGGAACCCGAGCTGACCTATCATTGGGCAGGAGGTAGGCAGGGGCAGTGACAGGGCCTGGCACTAAGGTGGAAGACTGGGACATAGGTATTTGTGTTGATAATCACTCATGACCAGAAAACCAGGGATTCCAGCCACACAAACAAGAGTTTCAGCTCACTGCGCTAATTACCATGGCTTCACAGCTGTGATCAATTCACATCTTCTCACTTGGAGCTCAGGCCTGCTCTGTGGGGACTAATGTGAAGAGGTGTAAAAATAAGTTCTGTTTCCAGCCAGATTAATTACGGGTTCTGCTGAGGCCCCAGTGTGGACTGCCTTGCCTGCAAGATTGATTGACTCAGGGCCCAGGTCCAGCTGAAGGCAAGCCATAGTGGCCGGCCTGAGGCTGTCCAAGGGGTGCAGTGTCCAAGGGGTGCAACTGAAGCCCGAGAGGCAGCCCAGCCCTGGCTCAACCTGCAACCTCCTCCTGATGACCCCAGCTTCCTTTCCCACCCATCCAGGTCAGAGGCGTGCCGGAGGATTAAAATGAGACAATGTCTAAAAAATGTTTAGGACAGATGGAAGATATAGGGGAATGGAGCTGGGGATGGAGCTCAGTGGCTGGGCGCTTGCCTAGCATGTGTGAGGCCCTGGGTTGGGGGAAGGGAGGTGGGCAGGGGCAAAGGAGAGCTGATAAAGGAAACAGTTCAAATGATACTGTGTCTGTATATGAAGCTATCACCACCAATCTCAATAACATGTACGGGGAGGGGGTGGGACCCAGAGGGACACACACCACGTGCTGTGTGCATGTGTGTTTCTATCACTTTGAACCTATGATGTATGACTACCATGCACCAATAAAAGTATGTTGAAAAAAGAGGTAGAGGATGCTCAACAAAAGGAAGTCATAATATTGTCATTGTCAGTGTTCTTTACTTTGATTATTAATTTTTTACATGTTGTCTCCCATTAAAACCCGAGCTCTTGGCCGGGTGGGTGGCGCATGCTTGTAATCCCAGTACTTGGGAGGCAGAGACTGGAGGATCTGGGTTCGCGGCCAGCCTCAGCTACTTAGTGAGGCCCTCCGCAACTCCATGAGACCCGGTTTCAAAATAAAGGATAAAAAATAGGGCCGGGGGTGTAGCTCGGAGGTAAAATGCCCCTGGGTTCAATCCCAGGTACTGCACACACACACACAAAACCGAGCTCTTTGAGAGCAGGGACTTTTCTTATCTTCTTTCTTCCCTGGGACCAAGCACTGGGCTAGGCACACTAGGGATGTTTTGTAAGTACTTATCGAATGAATTAGCTACTTGATTAAATTGACTGCTGTTAGCATTGCTCCGTCCTTTCACTAACGCATTTCACTTGTCACTCATGGCCTTCACCACAATACCATCTTTTGTAAATAAGTAATCCTCAGGTAATCTTGCTCTAGTGTTCCTAGGAAAGCAGCCTCGAGTCAGTTCAGTGACTTATTCATTCAACCAGTAATCACTGAGAACCTGTTTGGATCAGGTACTGCGTTAACAGCTGGAGCTACTGGAGCTACCGCTGAGCAGGACACGGCCCTGGCTTCAGGTTCTGTTCTGGCTGGAGTGAGCACTCAGGAGCCCGCCAAACCCAGGCTTGAGAGGTTGGGGAAGAGGTCGGAGCAACGATGCTCAACTGAGCACAGCCACCGCTGGAAGAACTTGAGGAGTTGAGAAGCAGGTGAAGGAGGGCACGAGCCAGAAAACAAAGGCCTTTGGAAGTCCTGATAAGGAATTTGAACTTCATACTGGGACATCCGGAAAGCCTGGATTTGCAGTGTCAGGGTGGGGAAACAGGTGTGTGGGGAAGGGCTGAGAGGTTGGCACTGTCAGATCTACAATGCAGACAGCTCACTGTCACCGCAAAATGGGGGATGGATCAGAGGGAGGACACAAGTTTCATGGGGTCAGATTTTGGTGGATTGGGTTTGCTTACACAGACTGAAAATTTGACTCTCTCTTGTTTTTATGGCCAGAATTATAACAAGGTTGTTTTTTAACTACATAAACAGCTGCACAAACTGTGACCCCATCTGCAAAGTGCTTAAATAAATTATGTATGTGAATACTCTAAAGACAAGCAATATGGTACTGTGTATTTCATGATGTGGTGAGTGAAGGAGGCATCATGGGCGCCACAGTGTGTGGGTGTGTGTGTCTTAACAGAGATGGGGGTCTCCTATTCTGCAACAGAGCAGAAAAGTCTGGGAGATGGTGGAATTGGCGGCTTGTAATTTGTAGAAGGGGCAGGCAGGAATGGGAGGAGTGTGAGAGGTTGGTGGAGCTAGCGGAAGGACACTGGGCACTGTCCCTTCTGAGAGTCAGATGTCTGTGAGACAGAGGGCGACGGCTGGACAGCAGAAGTCCCGGGGCTGAGCAGGCACCGTGTGCATCTGTGTCTGTGCTGGGGGCAGAGGGGAAGTCAACCTGTATGCCTTGGGTTCAAGATTGCTAAAACAGCTAAATGAGTTATGAAGTTGGGAAATGACACCTCTGAGAAACAGCTCAAGAGATTTGCTCACTTTTCCTGGAAACAGCAGAAGGCTCAGGTGGTGGGAGTGGGGAGGCTAGGACTGTGTATAGTCCCGTGTGCAAAGAGAGAGATTATGGGTGACAGATGTAAATCAGGTTTTCTGTTCCTGCTGACAAGAGGGGCTCAATACACTTACAATTGTTGGGATGGAATATATCTTTTTCAAAACATAAGGTGTTGCTAGGAACTTGGGGTGGGGGCTCCTTAAGGAGTGTCCCAAGGAAAGGGCAGGGGTGTTGAGACTTGCTTTGTGAGGGCAGGATTCCTGGTTCCTGCTGGGATGGAATCTGGCAGGAGTGGTGACAACGGGGCCTGTTCATGTGCACAAGTGGTCAAAATGAACCAGGGCACCCCAAACAGCATGGCCCCTCCGAGCCTGAAGGGAAACAGCACCCCGGGGCAGACAGAGGGCACTGAACAAAGGTTTGGGCCAACAGAGAACCCAAGCTATGAGCTGCAACCAAGACGTACTGAGCATTAGTGGTCTGCCAAACACTAAGCATCTGCCCTATCTTACTCTTTTTTTTTTCTTCCCCTTTTGATACTGGAGATTGAACCCAGGGGGCATTCTACCTCTGAGCTACACCCCCAGCCCTACTTTATTTTTTGTTTGGAAACAGGGTCTCACTAAATTGCTGAGGGTCTTGCTAAGTTGCTGAGGCTGGCCTTGAATGAACCTGTGATCCTCCTGTCTCAACCTTCCAAGTACTGAGATTATAGGCATGTGCCACCATGCCCAGCTTTGCCCTACCTTATTAACTTCTCAGAACTACCTCTTGGTATAAACACTAGTAATGTCCCCATTTTTCAGATGAGAACACTGAGGCTTGGATAAGGAATGTAGCTTAGTCAACATTACTAAAGTAAATCTTTTTTTGGGATTCTGTAACCCTCTGCTCAGTCTCCTTGCTGGCTGTGAGCAGTTTTGATGGGAATGTTGATCATGATGCCTGCCCTTCCCTAGTCTCAGGGACAGGGAAGTGCCCAAAGTCAGGATAAGAAAACTCTCTGTGCTGGGAATCTAAGGAGAGGTGCACCGATGCGGGAAGTGGTGGGAGTGGATCTGCTCCAGCAGCAGCTCCAGGACAAGATGGCTGCAGCGTTCTGGCCGCATAGATACCAGGGGCCATCCTGGCTTCTGTCCCATCTGATTCCTTAGCCACTACTCAGCAGCCACCTAATAAATTTCCTTTGGGCTGAAGTTAGCCAGAATAGGTTTCTGTCACTTGTGACCACGGAGCCCTGATGGACACGATCAGGAGCTGGCAAGCAAAGGCCCGGGGACTTGGATCCCTGCAGCCTGGCCCCAGAGCTTGCCCTCGCAACCACTCCAGACCACGCCACGGGGCAGCGGCCACCACACAGCCGCCTCCATGGAGCCTTGCGCATGGGAGGAGGGACTCTGGAAGAGTAGAGGGGTGAGAGTCACTGCATGTCTTCCACTCCATGTATATTGAGAGCGAAGAGTTCAAGTTCCCAAGTTACGTGCCCACCTTTCCAGCCATATTTACACCTTCTCAGTGAAGCACAGAGGTGGTGACCTTGGTCCCACCTCCTGCTGGCTGTGGCCTGCTCAGGTCAACAGTTCAGCTACTAGGATGGCCCCTGGAAGCCATAGCCACAGCCCACCTTTTCCCAGGTGGTGACTGACTTGCCTTCCCCGGGGCCTCCTTTGGCTTCTTTGCTCCCACCTCCTGCTCCAAGGGCCTGATCCCAGCCACAGAAGAAGTGATGTGGTTCCATCCATGGTCAGCAGCTTCCTCTCTGCCATTCATCCTGGAAAGAAAGGGCTAGTTCCTAGGTAAGGGAATATGAAAGTTCAGCAAGCAGGTGAGAGAGGGAGGGAGAGAAAGAGAGAGAGAGGGAGGAAGAGGGAGAGAAAGAGAGAGAGAGAGAGAGAGAGAGAGAGAGAGGAGAGAAAAAGAGAGAGAGAGAGAAAGAGAGGAGAGAGAGAGAGAGAGAGAAGAGGGAGGGGAGAGAGAAGAGGGAGGGGAGAGAGAGAGGAGAGAGAGAGGGAGAGAGGAGAGAGAGAGAGAGGGAGAGGGAGAGAGGAGAGAGAGAGGGAGAGAAGAGAGAGAGGGGAGAGAGAGAGAGAGAGAGAGAGAGAGAGAGAGAGAGAGAAAGGGGCTGTGGTTGGGACTGTAGCTACATCTGTGTGAGAGGCTGGCCCATACTCTGCTGGTGATGGCTGCTTCCAAGCGATTGCACTCCACTACTTCTCTGATTCTGTTTGATTGGCTGGATCTGCTGTGCAGACAAGCCAATTTGGTCAGGAAAATGTCAGCTTGATCATTTTCCAATCTGGTATGTTTCCTTGTCCACCCTGAGATTCTTCCAACTGACTGATTCTTTTTCCTGTTTTTGTTTTGTTTTGTTTTTCTGGCTTATTACACATCTCTCTGGCCCATTTCTTGGGCATCAGCCTTCCTGGAGTCCTGCATTCAGTGTCCCAGGAAGCCAGCAAAGAGGCCCAGGACAGAAAATGGGGCAACACACACACACTCAAGAGAGAAAAAAGGCAAAGAATGTGTGTGGTTCTGTGAACTCAGCAATATGGAAGAGATTAATTTTCAATTACTTTAAACTTAAAAAGCAAAATAAATATTAATAGACTGAAGCAATCAATTAATTAATCTTATGATTAATACTTTTCATTTTATGCAAAGTATAATTGATTACATTCTATTTTTATTTCATTTATAATAGATGATATGTGCACATGGTCCACAAAACAATAATTTTAAAAACTTACACTGAAGCAGGGCGTGGTGGTGCACGCTTGTAATCCCAGTACTTGGGAGGCGGAGACCGGAGAATCCGGGTTCGCGGCCAGCCTCAGCTACTTAGTGAGGCCCTAGGCAACTTCGTGAGACCTGGTTTCAAAATAAAGTATAAAAAAATAGGGCTGGGGGTGTAGCTCGGAGGTAGAACACCCCTGGGTTCAATCCCTGGTACTGTCAAATAAATAAATAAATAAATAAATAAATAAATAAAATAAAAAATAAAAACAAAAATAAAAACTAACACTGAAATAAATTTCCTTTCCAACTTTGTTTCTCATCTGTCCTGCTCTGCAAATAATTGCAACTTGAATGATTTTAATGACCAAAGTCTTTTAAACCAATATTTTCTCTTCCCCCTCCTGCCATGTTTAATTTTAACCCACAATTAAAACAAGCAAATGAAATTTTCAGAATAGTTTTTGAGATGATCACCAGTTTAAAAATGATAAAAAATGTATGATTTATCACCATGGCTTATTGCCATCTTTGCAATTCTTGTGTCCAGTGTTTTTATAAGCCATCGTCCTGCTAACTTCAGGTGACCTAGTGAGTTTTGTGTCTCAAATTCCCAGGGAGATTTCCCAAGTATCAGTTTGTATCTCAAGCCTCACTATTCAGTGATAAATACCATGTAGAAACATCCACAGTGGCAATCAAGTGTTGAAACCCCCAAGAAGAACCCCTGGCCAGTCAGGCCCTCAGTCCCTTCAGGCTCTCAATCTTCCAATTGACTTCAGACCAAACCCCAGCAGCGTGACAGGGTGCTCCCTGAGAAATGCCTTCAATTCAGATTAATAGCCATGCACCAAGCAGAGCACTGGGCCACGTCCTGAGGAGAGAAAAATAAAACAGTTTTAAGGTAGTTCTAAGGCTGGGTGTTTTGGCTCAGGGTGGCCTGGGGAGGAGGAAGAGGAGAGAGAATATACTAGAACAAGAACAATAGAACAGTCTTCAATTTTGGCCACACATTAGAATCACCTAGGGGAGCTTTTAAAAACGAGTAGTCCCTGAGCCTCACGTGCCAGGGATTCTGGATTCTGATTTAGTTGATCTGGAGTGAAGCCCAGGTATGACTATGTTTTAAAAGTGTCTCTAGGTGATTCTACTGTGTAGCCTGGTGATGAACTCTGAGATCGAGACCACGATATTTACCTTGAATTGCAACGAGATGCAAAAGCCTCGGATTACAACTTGTGTAGTGCAGGTTTCAGATTATAGACAACATTTTGAACTCAGAGAGTAAACTGATCAATGAAAATGGTTCTCCCCTGAGGGATCAGATAAAGCCATCTACTATCTATTTGAACTTGTGTGCATAACCTACTAAAATAAGCCACGCAGAGCCCAGCCCCCAACAGTTTCGTCAGCAGCGATTGGATGGTCCCCACATCTATGGCCATTCTATTTGGATTTTCCTCCATGCTTGTCCCTGTAAAGTGATCATTACTTCCTCTTTTCACCTCAAAACAAATCTTTCCAGAGCTCTCAGCAGTTTAGAGAGGATACTACTTCCTAAATTTGCCTCAAGGTCGTATGCTTGGAGAATCACAATGCATGTCTCTGAGGGAGATAAAGTGTGTAGCTTGTAAAATCCAGTGTTCCTAAACACCACAAAACACTTTTTTTTTTGCATTCATGGGAGTGAGTAAATATTTATTGTTGATCGAAGCCACTATATTCTGGGGTAATTTGTTATTTGACAAGAAGTGACTAATACACCTGGAGGGTTTTGCCTGTGGGTCTCAGTTTCTTCATCTGTAAGGTGGGCATTTACAGCACCTCCTTCAAAAGACTATTATACTGCCGGGCATGGCGGCGCATGCTGTAATCCCAGTACTTGGGAGGCCGAGACCGGAGGATCCCGGTTGGTGGCCAGCCTCAGCTACTTAGTGAGGCCCTCTGCAACTTCGTGAGACCTGGTTTCAAAATAAAGGATAAAAAATAGGGCTGGGGGTGTAGCTCAGAGGTAGAATGCCCCTGGGTTCAATCCCCGGTACAGCAAAAAAAAAAAAAAAAGATTTTTGTACCAATTTTTAAAAGAGAAAATGCGCTGGGCGTGGTGGCGCACGCTTGTAATCCCAGTACTTTGGGAGGCAGAGACCAGAGGATTCGGGTTCACGGCCAGCCTCAGCTCTCTCTCTCTCTCTCTCTTTCTCCCTGTCTCTCTCTCTCTCTACTTAGTGAGGCCCTCCGCAATTTCGTGAGACCCGGTTTCAAAATAAAGAATAAAAAATAGGGCCGGGGGTGTAGC
>PVJS01056567.1:0-12303 GCA_004027185.1 Glis glis | reverse complement strand
AGATACAAATGGCCAATAGGTACATGAAAAAATGTTCAATATCATTAGCAATCAGGGAGATGCAAGCCAATTTGAAATTTGGAAAGAAAGAAGGAAGGAAGAGAAGGGAAGAACAATAGGATATGTTTGGGTCAAATACCACAGGCTCAGTCCATGAGAAGTGTGTGTGTGTGTGTGTGTGTGTGTGTGTGTGTGTATTACTGGGGATTTGAACCCAGGGGCATTCTACCTCCAAGTTTCACCCCACAGCCCTTTTTTATTTTTTATATTTATTTTTTGTTTTGAAACAAATTCTTGCTAAGTTGCTGATAGTCTCTGTGTATTGCTGAGGCTGTCCTTGAACCTGTGATTCTCCTGCCTCAGCCTCCCAAGTAGTGGGATTACAGGCCTGTGCCACCACACCCAGTTAGACCCATTTTTTGACCTGTAGGCATCACAAATCCTTAATGAATCTTCTAGTCATTAGATTTTGAACACATCATCATACTTTTCTGTTTTTACATTTTGTGTGTGTGTGTGTGTGTGTGTGTGTGTGGTACTGGGAATTGAATCCAGGAACATTCTACCTCCGAGCTATACCCTAGCCCTATTTTTTTTTAAACAGGGTCTCGCTAGGTTGATGAAAGTCTCACTTTTTGCTGAGGCTGTTCTTGAACCTGTGAAGACCTGTGACCCACCTGTCTCAGCCTCCCAAGGACTGGGATTACAAGCGTGTACCACCATGTCTGGCTTCTTCATAGACTTATAACACAGCAGGGCAATATCTTTCTCCATGCTGTCCTTAAGCTCTCCACCATATCGTCAACCAAGTGAAGAATGCATAGAAATTCAGTTTCCATTTTCTAAATATCTACAGAGTTTTCCCAGACAAGTCATTCAAAAGCCAAGAGTCCCAGTACTATTCTTATTAAACCCATCAGTAATGGAAATAAATATAATATAGAAAAATATTTATATTGCCTTTCTGTAGAGAAGATATTTTATTAAATTTATTCTCTACTAGATAAAGTTAAAAAGTGAAGCTTATGGATTTAATGTGGACCATTGTGTTTGTAATCTGAAAAAAATGCTCAACATATTGTCTCCCTGATGTGCCTTTATCAAATGTACCTATTTTCATGTTATTATAGGTCACTTAATATGCCCTAGTTTTTATTAGTTTTGTTTTAGCTAACGAAACTTGGAATAAAATAAAATCTGAATTAATAAATTTTTCATAAGAATATTTATAAATGACTAAGAGGATATCATGTCCTCTAAATTGACAAGAGCTAAAGGGAATAAATGAAGTCATATCGGATGGCTGCTGAGTAGCCTTCTGCTCACTAACAGGAAGTCATATTTTAACTAGCACTTTAATAAAACCGTCCATGTAATTTTACCCACAAGCTTTATTCCGATCACTTGGTTTAATTTAACAATCATCACTTGGTTTAATTTAACAATCAGTCTGCATTTTGGACTGTTCTTATCTACTGACTACTGTGATACTGGAACACTGATAGATTTGCAATAATTATTGTCTGACTGATGTCTTCTTTATGTTATTGAGGAAGTTGATCCACATTTGATGTTCTGTTAATATAAATTGAAAGATGGTAGTGATGAACAGTTTTTATATAGCATGCTCTTTGTAAATTGATTTACTTTGAAACAACACTGACATTTGCTTTGTAATTACAGAGTAGTAAATTATTCATCCAGTACACACACAGATTCTGAATTCAACAAGGGGAGGAGCCTTATTTTAGCTAGTGAAGGCACAGCACCTGGAATATAAGTCATATATACCTTGATCCAGTGAAAGTTTATGGAATGTGAGAAAGTGTAACATCTGTTGTGGTCATCTGAGCTCTTTCTTTGATATGTGGATCGTTTAAACATTTAAGTAACTAGAGAGAATCCTCTTTTCTTTCAACCTTCCTCCTTTTACCCAAACAAAATTCAAATCCTACATTAGGTTCATCCTAACACCCCCCTGATGAGGTACTCCAGGTTCTGCATGATTAGTATTAACTGTTGATGTAACAGATAGTAAATCCAACTTACTCATCTTTGTTGTTGGCTGCCTTTGGCCAAAAGACGTTGGCAATGATAATAACAGCAACAACAATAGCAATAATAATAACCCACTGCTCACTTTACTATAGCCACGACCCTCTATCCTCTTGTTAGAAGAATACAGCATGTACTCCCTCCTCAGGGCATTTGATCTTGTCACTAATTCTGCCTAGAATATTATCCACTAAATTATCTGCAGGCTCTTCTCTATTTTCCTTTACATCTGTAGTAAAATTATTTCTGGCTTACAAATGACGTCCAAATGCAGAGGCTTACGCAGTGGTATTGTATTCTCATTCATGAATGTAAGTATTAGCTGAAGGTCAGAAGAACTAGATTGGGATGGGCAGGGGGTCTCTGCTTCAAGCCAGAGGCCCAGCAAGATAGTGCTTCTTACTGTGAGTTGTGATCATGTATGTTCCATCTCTCTTTCAGGGTCCCAGTGAATAGACCACAGTTACCCATTAGGAGAACTTCTTATGCAGATGGTGGAGAAACAAAAGTGTATGCCTCTTTGCACAAATACATTGCAAGATTTTGTTCTCTCCACATCTGCTACTCTCCTATAGCCCAAGGCAAGTCACATTGCTGAGCCCAAGTCAAGAATCAGGAAAATGAATTCCTACTTTAGTGGTAGGAAGTGCAACGTTACAGGACAAAGGATGTGAATACAGGAAAGGGTGAAAAATTGGGGCCAATAATTCAATCTACCACAAGATTTCCACACAACCATTATTTTGCAGAGATAGTTTCCTTGACCACCCTATCTAAAATCACATATATCACCCCATTTCTCCCTTTATTGAGCTTCATTTAAATTACTTATCACTACCTGACCAGTATGCATATGAGTGTGCTTAAGTGTGTGTGTGTGTGTGTGCACACGCACACACGTTTATTACCTGATTTGCCATCATCATCACCATCACCACCACCATACCCCCTCCACGTGCACACTAGAATAAAAGCTGCAAGGAGTAGAGTACCTGTTCTGGTTTGTTTATTGTGTCCTCAGGACAGTAGTTCCCCCTTATCTGATGTCATGCTTTCTGTAGTTTCAGTAACCACCAGTCAAATGGGTCCAAAATTATTTACATTTGTCTTGATTCTTTCAAGAGGGAGAGATTACATTCGTGTAACTTTTATTATGTAATATTGGTACAATTGTTCTATTTTATTAGTAGTTATGGTCATTAATCTCTTACTATACATAATTTATAAATTAAACTTTATAATAGATATGTATGTATAGAAAAACCCATAATATATACTTATAAGATTTGGTATTATCCAAAGTTTCAGGCATCCTCTGAGGGTCTTCAGACTTATCCCCCATGGGTAAGGGGGATTAATATACTTTGAGAAACAACTGGTACTTGTTGGGAATTCCATTAAAACATCAAGGACACTGGGATCTGGAAGCCAAGAACTGACTTTGGACCTGACTCTTTAGTAAGATGAAAATAGTAGTCATTGGACTTGACTCTTCAGTAAGTAGGCAATACTAGTCTTTTGTTAGTGAAAGATGGAAATTATAAAAATAGTATCAAACTATATGTAAAATGGAAGTATTATCAGGGGATCATTTATTGTATCATCATTTGGTTGAAATGACTATTTTTAATATGGTAAAAAAACAAAGTGTTAATGATATTTATTAATTAAAACAGGGCTCTTATTTTATTCACACAATCTGTTTCCAATGTAGAAATTATAATATAAAAGTGACAGAGGATTGACCAAAATATAAGAAAGTTCAGTGTAGAAAAATTAGCCTGTGTTTTCAATGTAACAACCCAAGAACTTTAATTTAGAAAGTGTTTAGCTAATATTAATTTTCCTCATAATATGATTTTGACAAATATGATTTTGACAAAGCATGACTATTCATTTTTAACCCTTAACTCTGTTGAAATGTATATATTTTTAATACACATAAAGCATTTGTCTAGGTACTCTGAAAAAATTATGGTAATATTTAGCAGTCAAACTGGAAAACTCAAATTTATTATTTACTATACTTGATTCTTGTGTAGTTCCATCTTTAATTCCATAATAAAAGAAAGCAACAATAATAAAGATGAAAACTTATTTTTTAAAAAAATTAGTATTATATCTGAAGTTAAAATATTAAAGCTATTTTGGGATTAACATTTTACCAATATTTCAGAGGAAAACAACTACAGTTCTAAGAAAAGAACATTTGAATTATCATAAATGGCACTTTTTTACTATGTATAATAATATGTTTGAAATTTTATTCATATGATATAAAAATATTGCTGTATGCAGTGACTCATGCCTCTAATCCCAGTACTTGGAAGGCTGAGACAGGAGGATTACATATTCCTGGCCAGTTTCTGCAACTTAGTGACCCTGTTTCAAGGTAAAAAGTAAAATAAGGTTAAAAATGTATCTCAGTGGTAGAATGCCCACAAAAATAACATATGTATGAGTCTATTTGTTGTTGTTGTTGTTGTTGTTGTTGTTACTGGGAATTGAACCCAGGGATTCCACCTCCAAGGTGTACCCCCCAGACCTTTTCATTTTTTATTTTGAAACAGGGTCTTGCTATATTGCTGAGGCTGGCTTCAGACCCATGATCCTCCTGTCTCAGTCTCTCAAGTATGGGGATTATGGGCATGTACCACTGCACTCAGCTTATATGTCTTTTTTTCCATTCGAAAATTAAGATATATTGGCATTAAGAGAGTCCTAAATTTGAAATGTGTAATATTTATTGAAATACAGTATCAGAGTTAGAAGAGGTTTTTTGTTGTTGTGTTTTGTTGTTAGTGGTGGGAACTGAATCCAGTGTCTTGCATGGGTTAATAATGTATCTAAAACTGAGCTATATCCCTGAAGCAAAGAGTTTCAGAAGTCATTCTTCAGTGCAATATTGACATTTCAATATCTTATCACAGAATCCCTTTCAGGTGTTCAACCATTTTCTTTCTGAATACCCTAAAATGATGAACTTACCAAGATAATTCATGCTAGTATTGACAACCCCATTTATAAGAAAAGTCATCCAATGATGATCCGCATGGAAAATAAGGATTCATAATAAGCTGCTGGCTATTATTGTCTACTAGTTCTGATGACAAAAGTCGACAATCAAAACCAAGACTAGGATTCCAAAAGCTCAACTCTTAAATGTTCTCTCAAGACATTTCATGGCAAATATTTGTAAAAAGGTTTTCTTCCAGAAATGTTTAAACAATAAGATCTAGTCTTTTTTTTAAAGTAATAGAAACTGATATTCACAAGAAAGAAGATACTAAGTGTGAAAAAGAATATTCAATAAACAGTTTATATGAGGATATAGGCATTTAAGCCATAGTTAAGCACTCTAAATAAGTCCTCATATTAATACAGATTTGTGATATGGGTATCATCTACATCTACAAACTGGAGTATGTACTAACTCTTCATAAAATGTATCACAAATGAAAGATGTTCATTCATGCTATTTATTCATTTATTCCAAAACTAATTATAGGTCATTTATTTGGTATCAGACCCTGTATTAGGTACCTAATAGCTCACAAACTGGGAGACTATTGCAGTCAGTATGGAAGTGCAGAAAAAGAGACATTCTATATACAAAGATTTTGCTACTAACCTAGTCAGATAGATAGAGGTTCAAAGTTGACTTTTGGTTAAAGGTAACACAAGTCCTTGCTGAGGCATCTCAGGTTGAGAACAAAATTCATTTGTTAGTGCCATTAATTGCTAAGGGCAGTGGTACAGAAAATGACTCAAAGCTCAGTAAACCCTGGGGACTGACCAGACACTAGGTTCTATGAAACTGACCCAATGCATACAGAATCCAGCTCTGACTACCCATAAAACCTCCAACTTTTCATCTTGTTGGATGTGGACAAAACAAACATGCTCTAAAAAAACTGCACCTATGTAATGTGCAAGCACTCATCTATGTTAGTTTTTTAGATACAAAATGAGATGATGACCCCATTGGTTTGCCCTCCACGTGAACTTGCTTATTTTTATACTTTTATTAGTGCACTATAATTATACATCATAGTGAGATTCAAAGTGATACATTAATATATGCACATATCACTTGAATTTAGCTTTGGAATATGACCTCCTTCTTTATTAGGAGAAATAGTAAAGGTGGCCAATGCTTATAGCAGTCATAATTTTTCTTAGATTTACTGAAGGTAAAAAAAAACAAATCTAATGCCCAATAAAATTTCCAATCTATCTATTTCAGAAGAACCAGAAGGAACAGATATTCCTTGAGCATTCTCTTTAATCATTTGGAAGAGAAGGAAGGATTTAAAATTTATATGAAATAGGGATCTTCTAAAATCTTACTCTTTCACAAGATTTTTCTGTTAATAATGTGTGCTACAAGATGGGCTATTTGAAGATTAATTGACTATGAAAAGCCATGCACTTGGGATCCCTGGAACTTTATGACATTCATAGTTGTATACATTTTTCTCAATATATTGCTAGATGACCTGTGTAAATGTAATACCCTTGGAGTCCACTCTCAGGATCATGAATAACTGTAAATGCGGTGTGCTTCAGGGTGAATCTCTTTCATGGCATATTTCTTAATTTGAGTAGAATACATTAGCATCAGTCATCTGCTTCTTTTAAAGTACTATTTATAGGTAAGATAAACAGAAATAAATTTGTTTTCATAAGAATACTTGTCAAAGCACACACTTACCAAAATGCATGCTCTGACACATTAGGGATCCAGAAGAGGATGTTATCCATAATTCTTTCCTCTGAATCTTAAATTTTGAATTGTAATATTTATACCCAAATATCCAAAGTCTACTCACCTAGTGATATTTATAAGCCATCCATTATTGTCCAGTTAATTGGCAAAGCTCAAACCCTGAAATGTGGTTTAGACCAGGAGCCAGCAAAGTACTCGCATAAGGTAAATGAAGATTGCTGTTGTTCTTTTTGTGTGTATGTATGTGTTTGTATATGTATGTGTATGTGTTGTTGTTGTTATTAAAATGGGAATAATGACTTCCAAACCCTCTACATATAGGTATGGAAACCAGAAGTTCACTGTCCCCTGGTCATTCCACACACTTTTGTAATTTTTCTTCTTTATGTGTGCTGTGCTTTCTGCCAAGAGACCCAACATCTCACATTATCTGGCTCATGCATTACTTCTCTAAAAACTTGATTAGGATTTTTCACTCCTCATCTATGTACCACTAGGTACATTGGAAAATCATATTACTTATCACACTATATAATAGTTTTATTAAATTATTTAGAGCACTATATATCTTATAGGTGCATAGGGTGAGCAGTGACTATAAACCATGAGTATTAAGAATTGAACATTAATGAATGATTTACAGCCAGGTGTGGTGACTCATACCTGTAAACTTGGGAGGCTGAGATAGGAGGATCTCAGGTTCGTGGCCAGCCTCAGCAACTTAGTGAGACCCTGTTTCAAAATAAAAAAATAAGATAGGTACGAGGGGGTAGCTCATAGTTAGAATGCCTTTGGGTTCAATCCACAGTAACACACACACACACACACACACACACACACACACAGATTTACTTGTTTGATTCCAGGTTTGTTGTCTTAAGTCTCTGGCTTTGAGTCACTTGACATTTCCTTTTAGCATGAGCTATATTAGGTCATCTCTGAGATGATATGTTTTGCATTTATAAAGGAACACTGTGGTTCCAATCTTATTTTTCTATTTTATTATTATTATTATTATTATTAGTAGTAGTAGTAGTAGTAGTAGTAATACTAGAGATTGAACCCAGAAGCATTCTACCTCCAAGCTACACCCCCAGCCCTTTTTAGTTTTGCTTTGAAATAGGGTCTTGCTAGGTTGCTGAGGCTGGTCTCAAACCTGTGATCTTCCTGTCTCAACCTCCAAGCACTGGGATTACAATCAAGTACCACCATGTCCAGCCAGTCTTACTTTTTATAAGCTTTTATGTGGTGCATTGTAATTATACCTCATACTGAGGTATAGAGTGATAGGAACATACATGCACAACACTTGGAACACTTCCCTCTGAGTCCCACCCCTTCCTCGCCCTCTCCATACATGTCTTTGAGATTGGCATTGGTAATTTTATATGCATACATAGCATTATTTCAACTGTTACATTCTTTATATCTCTGTCCACTCTCTTCCCTCCCCCAACACCTCCCATCCCTGCTCATCATAGAAAAGACTATAATGCTATGGAGTCTCTGCTCTTTTATCTGATGTTATCCATGTTTCCCATATTCTATGTAGCTTCCACATATAAGAGAAAACATATAACTATTCCTTTTTTGAGACTAGCTAATCTCACTTAGCATAATATTCTCCAGTTTCATCATTTTTCTGCAAATGACATAATTTTGTTCTTCTTTGTGTGTATATACCACAGTTTTGTGATATAGTCATCTGTTGATGGACACCTAGACTGGTTCCATAATTTGACTATTGTGAATTGTGCTTCTATAAACATGACTATGCATGCATCAATATAACATTCTGACTTCAATTACTTTGTAAAGATACCCAGAAGGGATGGGCTGGATCATATAGTGGTTCCATTCCCAATCTTCTAAGAAATCTTCACACTGATTTCCATAGTGACTTTACTAGTTTGCAGTTCCATGAACAGTGTATAAGAGTTCCTATTTCCCGCCAGGCGTGGTGGTGCACGCTTGTAATCCCAGTACTTTGGAAGGCAGAGACCGGAGGATCTGGGCTCTCTCTCTCTCTCTCTCTCTCTCTCTCTCTCTCCCTGTCTCTCTCTTTCTCTCTACCTAGTGAGGCCCTCTGCAACTTCATGAGACCCGGTTTCAAAATAAAGTATAAAAAAAATAGGGCTGGGGGTGTAGCGCGGAGGTAGAATGCCCCTGGGTTCAATCCCGGTACTGCAAAAAAAAAAAAAAAGAGTTCCTATTTCCCCACATCCCCATCAGCATTTATTATTGTTTGTGCTCTTGATGACTGTCATTCTAACTAGAGTTAGATAGAATCTCAGCGAAGTTTTGATTTGCATTTTCCTGGTTGCTATTGATGTTGAACATTTTTAAAATATATTTATTGGCCATTTGTACTTCTTTTTTTTTGAGAAGTGTCTATTCAATTCAATTGCCCATTTTTAATTGGGTTATTTGTTTTATTAGTGTTTAGTTTTGTAAGCTCTTTGTATATTCTAGATATTAGTCCTTTGTCAGAGAGGTAGCTGGAAAAGATATTCCTCCCATTCTTTAGGCTCTCTCTCTAGACTCTTGATGGTTTCCTTTGCTGCACAGAAGGTTTTTAATTTAATGCCATTCCATTTATTAATTCTTGTTTTAATTTCTTGAGCTTTTAGGGTCTTATTGAGGAAGTTTCTGCCAGCAACTTATGTTGGAGTGTTGGTTCTATGACCTCTTCCAGCAGTTTCAAAGTTTCTGATCTAATTTCTAGGTCTTTGATCCATCTTGAGTTGACTCTTATGCAGGGTGAGAGGTTGAGGTTTGATTCCATTCTTGTGCAAATGGATAACCAGTTTTCCCAACACCATTTGCTACGAAGGCTATCTTTTCTCCAGCATATGTTTTTGGCATCTTTATTAAAAATCTCATTCCTATAATTATGTCTATAACTTATTTTATACTATAATGACTGAGGTGAGTAGGTGCTACAAAGAGGGTATTGCCCATGGAGCCTAAATTATTTTTCATCTGCTCTTTACAAAAAAAAAATTGTTCATTCTTGGTCTAAATGCTTTACTATGCTTCTATTTCACATTCCTATATATCAACAACTCTTGGCAATTCTGTCTTCTAAATAAATGAACAAACTAATCATTATTTATTTTTTCTATTATCTCTGTTGCAAACCTAATTTAGTTCCTTACTATATCTACCTGAATGAACACAATATCTTCACTGTTGCCCTAAAGTCCCATCATAATCAATCAGTGTTCAGTATTTATGGTGTGTAAAGACATAGATCTATCCTCCAGTCCTCTTTCTGAGTTCAAGAAAGCTGCCCAATCTGATTAGGACCTTGTATAAAGCTTGTCATAGTATGGCCTGAAACTTAAGTTAGCCTTAGGTCTTGCATGAACTCATGACTGGACTTTTATCCAGCTACCTGTCCCATTTTCTTTACCACCATCTTGGCTTCATATGTATTATTTCTTCTATCTTGTAATGCACCAGATAAACTCCCATTCATATTTTACTCTCTTAAATGTAACACATATAGTCAAGCCTTTTCTGATTATCTATGATATAATTATTAAAAAAATTAGGAAACCTTTTCCAGGCTTTAGTCAAAGACCTACTATCATGCAATTTGTGTATTATGATTATTCTGGTTTCAAGTCTGTTGGGTGTGGAAGAAACCTTTCCTAGTTCCCGGATGTGTATGAAGGTAACATCTGGCCTTGTGTCACTGATATCCGTGCTTCTGTAAATATAGGAAGTAGAAGATACCTTCTCTAGGCCCTGTACCTCAACATATGTGGTACTTAAGCTTGTGGCTTTGGTTTCTATTATCCTGGAGCTATAGGACATGGATGGGAATGCCCTTAGATCATATAGCACAAGCTCTGGTGGGGAGGAGGCTTGGGACATTGGAAGCTATAGTACTGAAGCTGCAAAACATGAATAGGATCCTTCCCTGGTTCCAGGACAAGGTTGGGTGATTTCAGGGCTTTTTGCATGAGTAGCTGCAGTATGGAGGATGTGGGCTATCAAAACTTTATTCCTCAAGGTTTGGGAATTGTCTGCATGCTGCAAAGTTGCTTCATTCTTGCTGATAAAGAAAGAGTCCACGTTTGGGATGGAGAACTATATCAAAGTGGGAGTTTGAAAGAAATGAGAATGGTGCTATTGTACTGGATGACATGCAGTGAGATGCCTGGGTACGCACGCAGACTCTTGATCGTTTTCCAACACCTCAGACTGAGTGATTCTGACTACCATTTGTTCCACACCAAAGACTTTAAGGCCAGAAGCAAATGTCTTTTAAATTTAATCTGATTAATGTCCCTCCACAGTATATTTGTCACTTCCAAAAACTCCACATGTTGTTCTCTCAGGCAAACCTACCCTGAACCGATCTGGAGAAGAAATGAGGCATGTTGAATAAGTACTATTCGATGGCAATGACTGAAATTCAGTAGTCCTTACTGCTACAGATTAAACATTAAATTTCAAACACAGACATGAAGTAAAAAATTCCCTCATTTTTTTTCTAAGTCTAGGTTTGCTCAATGAAGTAATAACAACAATACATTGATTTGATTGTGTCTGGTCATGTTGATGCCAAAAAATAGAATGAACCCTATTTGGCCAAGTTTCCATATAATAATTTCCAAGAGAAACAAGACAAATTTCTAATTTGGCAATGTTCTGAAAAAGACAATCTATCACATTTCCCCCCTTTAGCATTTGAATATCTGAATTCTATCCTTCTCAGCAAAACATGTTTTATAAGATCTTAAGCTTAAGAATTCTTCCTAACTTAGAAATTATGATTTCTCTTTCATGAGCGATCTTTGATCTTGAAGTGAAAATGGAATCTATTCATTTACCTTTAAACACCATAAAGACTCACCACTTTAAAATATATTTTGTCTCATAATATTACTTCAATACAATTTATTTAAGTGTAATGGGAAAGACAGAAAATAAGACCCAATCTCTTGGAACTCTTAAAGCATGTTTACTTTTTAGGCTCATCTATTAAATATCTCTTTTCTGAAAAGATAACAGGAAATAATTTTCTACTGATGGTACCAAATACTCAGGTTCTGAATGAATAGGTCCATCATATAGTAATAAACTGTCAGCTATATATGTGAGCAACATATATCATTCTAAATTTTCAAGTAGGCACAATAAATAAAGCAAAAAACCCAGGTAAAATTAATTTAATACAATATTTGATCTATCCCAATATATCAAAATATTATTTCAATAGATAATTAATATAAGCTATGAAAAAAATATTTACATTTTTTTATACAAAGTCTTTGAAATTCAGCATAAGTTTTAAACTTCTGACACATGCTAATTTGTACTAGTCATGCTTCAAGTATACAATACCTGCATTGGCTAGTGGTTACCAAATTGGACAGTGTAGCTCTAGCATATTTGTATTTACTTTCCTTGGCAGAAACACCTGGGAAGAACCCAATCCTTTGTATCTATCTTAATTTGTTCTTCCTGGTGACTTTTTTCTTTCCTTTTTTTTTTTTTTTTTTTTT
>PVJS01056566.1:0-12303 GCA_004027185.1 Glis glis | reverse complement strand
AAAAAATGTGACATAATCCCCTGTGTCTTTTCAGACCATAATGGAATGAAACTAGAAATCAATTATAAGAAGACCCAGAGAAACCTCATAAACATGTGGAGACTGAATACCACACTGCTGAATGAGGAATGGGTCAGAGAAGAAATAAGGGGAGAAATTAGGAAATTCCTAGAAACAAATGAAAACAGAGACACAACTTGTCCATTCCTTTTAAATAGTTCTTTTATGAGACTCATCAAATTATCCATTTTTAGTGTCACCTATTTCTATTTGGCCTAGAATAATACATTTTTTCATACCTTAATTTTCATAAAATGGGATAAAAACAATCTGTCTACTTTAAAGGATTGTTGGTTCTTCCAATTTTTTTGTTCAGCAAATATTCAGTCCTATTAGAGTTCAGACCCTATACTAGGCACCAGTGCTACAAAGATGGCCAAAATGTGAACTCATCCTCAAGAAACTCCCAAAGAGCTAGAAAAAATAATACAACATAACAGACTATTATATATTATGATATTGACACAAAAACAGACACAGACCAATGGAACAGAATAGAAGATACAGAAACAAATCCATACACTTATAGCCAATTGATTTTTGACACTGCTGCCAAACACATACATTGGAGAAAAGATAGCCTTTTCAATAAATGGTGTTGGGAAAACTGGTTATCAATTTATAGAAAAACTAAATTAAATCCCTACCTCTCACTCTGCTCCAGAGTCAACTTAAAATGGATCAAAGACCTGGAAATTAGATCAGAGACTGAAATTACTAGAGGAGGGCATAGGCCCAATATTCCAACAAATAGGTACAGGTAGAAACTTCCTTTGTAAGACCCCCCAAAGCTCAGGAAATTAAAACAAGAACTAATAAATAGGATTCATTAAACTAAAAAGTTTCTGCTCATTAAGGAAAACCATTAAGAGTCTAAAAGGAACCTACAGAATGTAAGAAGATCTTTGCCAGCTACTCTCTGATAAAGGACTAATATCTAGAATATACAAAGTACTTAAAAGACTTAACACTAAAAAGAACAATCAAAAATGGGCAATTGAATTAAATAGACACTTCACAAAAGAAGAAATGCAAATGGTAAATAAATACTTTAAAAATGTTCAATATTATTAGCAATCAAGGAGATGCAAATCAAAACTACACTGAGATTTCATCTAACCCCAATCAGAATGACAATCATCAAGAAGTCAAACAATAAATGCTGGAGAGGATGTAGAGAAGTAGGAACCCTTCTACATTATTGGTGGGATTGTAAATTAGTACAGCCACTATGGAGATCAATGTGGAGATTCCTCAGAAAATTGGAAATGGATCCACCATATGATCAAGTTATATCACTCATGAGTATCTTTCCAAAGGGACTGAAATCAGAATATTATAGTAATGTATGCATATCCATGTTTATAGCAGTACAATTCACAATAGCCAAATTATGGAACCAACCTAGGTGTCTATCAACAGATGAATGGATTACAAAATTATGGGATATACACACAATGAAATTATCAGCAGTAAAGAAGAACAAAATAACGTTAATTGCAGGAAAATGGATGAACCTGGAGAACATTATGTTAAGTGAGATTAGCCAGTCACAGAAAGTGAAGGATCATATATTTTCTCTCATAAGTGGAAGCCAGGGAGTAATGGGGATAACAGAGGGACTTCAGATAATGGAGGAGAAACTCCAGTGGAGCCAGGGAGGTGGTCTAGGGAAAGAGAGAGGGAGAGGGAGAATTAATGAAGGAAGCACTTCCATTGACATTATGTACATATGTGAGAATACCAATGTCAATCTCAATACCCTGTATGGGGAAGGGGGGGAGAGTAGGAGCTGGAGGAAACCTTACCAAGTACTGTGTGCTGCATGTATGTCACTATCACTATGAACTACATTATGATGTGAGAGTATAATGCACCAATAAAAGCATGAAAAATAAGAAAGCGACACAACAGGAGAAAAAACTGTTACGTGAAGATAGAGAAGGGTATCAGTAAAGGGCACAATTATTAAACATGGCTTTGAAGGATAAAATGGGCACTCAGTCAACAGGTTTATTGATACAAGGATCTTTCTAATGAAGTATGACCTCACTGACCGAGTGACTTTGTCTCCCTTCATTCTGTTCCTTCCTCTCTTATGAATCTCTGAATCTTTCACCAGGTAATTTTCCCTTTTTTCTCATGATATCAACAACTGTTTAGTGTGTTTTTATTCTTCTGCCTTTTCTGTTTGTGATGTAGACCTCTCTGAGCTTCCATTCTTTTCTCCATGTCATCTCCTGCCTGGGAACATGGCATCCATCCTCCAGACTTGTTGCCTGAATTCTAGCTCCAGATTTCCCATGCACCATTATCCACACAAAATTCCTTTACCTCCATCAACCACAGGGAAACTTTCCCAGTCAACTTCCTTATTACTAGTGACTGTTTGATCATATATCCAGATGCCAGGGCTCTAGGTTTATTGCTATTTATACTATTACTCTTCACATTTAATATTTTGCCATATATTTCCTCTGTATCTTCTGCACTAATCATTCATTCATTCTTCAGTATCATAGTTCAACATTGGGTAAATATTTATCTCTTACTATTATCTAGGCACAATTCCAAAAGATAGAGGTATAATAGTAGACAAGAAAGATAAATAGCTCCAACCCCCAACCCCATCTTAGTCTACTGTAACAGAATAAGAACTATTCTGTTATAAAACAGAATTTTATAAACAATAGACATTTGTTTCTTATAGTTCTGGAGGCCACGAAGTCTAAAATCAAGTTGCCAGTAGGTACAGTGTCTGGTGAGGGTCCTGTTCCTTGCTTTCAAGGTGAAACATATTTGCTGACACTATATCCTCATATGGAGGAAGTAGGGAGGACTAAAGGGCTTAAGCTAATCTGTTATAAAGCATTAATCCATTATGAGGGCAGAATCTTCATCAATCAAGCACTTCCCAAAAGGCCCCATCACTTAAAACCACCACAGTAGGGATGTGTACTCATCTTAATATTCTGACCCCTGCTAACCAGAGATGATTAGAATGTCATTCATGACTGAAATCCCCAAGGTATTTGGAGATTAAATTAGAACTTAGGAAAACATTTGCTGTCATGACAATAGCATCCCTGTTTTTATGTTCTGGGGGAATTCTGAAAACAAGCTAAAGTCATGCTCTTAGTGATATACTTAGGACAGCTTTATGTGCACTGAACAAACTGCTTGAATATACTTATTTCATCAAATGAGAACAGGTTGGTTCCAGAGTTGTCTCAGCTGGTTAAAAATGGTCCTTGATATTACAAAGAAGTTTATGAAATTGTGCTCTATCTTGATAGGTTTTCTGAACATGTGAAAAACTGGTCAAACTGTAGATAACCAATGAGAATTTGAGAGGAAGATTTAATCTGAAAAATATCCTAAAACATAAGTTTTCTTTATGTCTACTTTTCAGATGTGAAAACTAAGGACCCAAACATTTAAGTAACTCAAATTCACACATACTGGCGGCCATGCTAAAGTCAAGTCTGGATGAATTTTATTCTCTTTATTAAGACTTCTAGTAAGGCATCCTTACCCATATTTAAAATTCATACTGTGTGAACTAGAAAAAGAAAGTCTAAAATTCATATGGATGAATCAAAGAAGCAGAATAGCCAAAGCAATTGGCGCAATAAGAGCAAGGCTGGGGGCATCACAATTTCTGACTTCAAATTATACTTCAGAGCTATAGTAACAAAAACTGCATGATACCAACATAAAAACAGACACATTAGAAGAATAGAATAGAAGACACAGAGACAAACCCACAGAGATACAACCATCTGATTCTTGACAAAGGCACCAAAAACATAAATTGTAGAAAGGACAGCCTTTTTAACTGATGGTGCTGGGAAAACTAGATATCAATATATAGAAGAAGAAAACTGGATGCCTATTTCTCACCCTGAAAAAAAGTCAACTCAAAATAAATCAAAGATGTTGGAATTAGACCAGAAGCTTTGCAACTGCTACAAGAAAATAGACCAATACTCTGTAAGTACAGAAATTATTTCTTCAGTAAGACCCCTAAAGCTCAGGAAGCATAACCAAGAATCAATAAATGGGATGCCATCAAATTAAAAAGATTTCTGCACAGCAAAGGGAACAAGAGCCTGAAGAGTGAGCCTATAGAATGGGAGAAAATCTTTTCCAACTACTTTCTGAATTTAGAGTGTGTGTGTGTGTGTGTGTGTGTGTGTGTGTGTGTGTGTGTTTCAAAAAATTTAACACAAAAAAACCCCAAATAGTCCAATCAATAAATGGGCACATGAACTAAACAGACATTTTTCAAAAGAAGAAATAAAAATGGACAAGAAATACATGAAAATGTTCAACATCTTTAGTAATGAGGGAAATGCAAATAAAAACTACACTGAGATTTCATCTTACTCCAGTTAGAATGGCAATCATCAAGAATACAAAGAATAATAAATTCTGGTGAGGATGTAGGGAAAAAGAAACACTTAAATATTGTTGGTGAGATTGTAAA
This sequence comes from Glis glis, assembly GCA_004027185.1. NCBI lineage: Eukaryota > Metazoa > Chordata > Mammalia > Rodentia > Gliridae > Glis > Glis glis. The sequence continues at coordinate 7,754 of PVJS01056566.1, read as the reverse complement.
TGGATACAACTACTGTGAAGATCAGTATGGAAGCTCCTCAAAGGACTAAGAGCAAGTCAGGTGTGGTGGCATGTGCCTGTAATCTCAGTACTTGGGAGTCTAAGACAGGAGGATCTCAAGTTCTAGGCCAGCCTTGGCAACTTAATGAGACACTGTCTCAAAATGAATAAAAATAAAAAGGACTGGGGAGTGTAGCTCAGTGGTAGCAGTTGTAGAGCACACCTGGGTTTGATCCCCAGTATCCCCCCCACACACACAGATCAGGTTTGAAACCACCATATGACCCAGCTATACCACTCCTCAGTATTTAACCAAAAGAACTGAAGTTGATATACTATAGTGATACATGCATACCCATGTTTATAGCAGCACAATTCACAATAGCCAAGTTATGTCATCAGCCTGGGTTTCCATCAATAGATGAATGGATAAAAAATGTGGTTTATATACACAATGGAGTTTTACTCAGTCAAAAAAAGAACTAAATTGTGTCATTTGCAGGAAAATGAATGGAACTGGTGAACATCATCCTTAGTGAGATAAGCCAGATTCAGAAAGATAAGGTCACATGTTCTCTCTCATAAGCAGAAGCAGGTACTAATATATCACAATGAATCCCACTAGTTTGTAAAATTATAATGTACCAATAAAAAATCATACCTTGTTACTTTATCCTTAGATCCATATCACACAGATTGAGATAGAGTAACAGGTTCTGACATACCCTGACTTATCTTCCTGGAGATAGAGAGTTGCATAGTTTGGACACTATGTAAAGAAAAAATACCTATCCCATAATGTTTAGCTAGAATGATGAGACGCAGGATACCTCCAGCAGAACCAGTATGCATTTCCAAGAAGTTTGGGAGGGTTCAAAGGTAATGTTTCAGCTATAATCACCTCAGGCAGCATATTCAAATGGAAGCTCAGTGAGACCCAGGGCAGCAAAGCTCCTGCTGAAGTCTGCTATGCAGTGAACCAGCAAGGAGGCAGGGGTATTCTAAGACAGGTTTTAGCAATCAGGCGAACCTGCTGTCTATCTAGCTCTCTGTTGCAAAGCATATGCTTCAGTTTCCAAATCAAATATGTCAGCAGAGCTTTCTTGCTTCTTTGGTGATTACAAAACAAAGCAGTCTTCAGTGCCTTCGTAGGGCTGGGGAAACTTCAGGATTAGTGCCTCCTTAAATGAGGCAGCCACATCTAAATTTGGAATGAATTTGTTCCATACGTCACCACCCAACTCTCCATCAAAATGCACATAAATTAGGTACAGAAAACTGAATCTGAAATATAAGTTTAAAAAAGGACAATGGATCAAATAAAAAGGTTTCTTTCCCCTGTGTCATGATGAAAGTAAACTGAGAAATGTCTTATTGTGCTATAACCTATGACTTCAGCCTCTCTAACCCAACATTCATGCAAAGTGTTTAATATGTTCATTTAATCCTCACAGCAACTCCAACAGGGCTTCACTACAAATAAGCCTGTTTATAGATTAATAGAAATAAGCTGGATTAGCTGGTTTGTCCAAGGACACACATCACATAATTTTGAGTAGGAAAGCCAAAGCCAAGATTCGGGTTTCTTTTATCACCCTCTATCCTCTACTACCAAATACTCTTTTGCTTCATGAGAGGGAAGGGAAACATGTCAATCTACTCTGATGCCAATATCTGACTCAGGATGAACTGACCCAGGTCAACTAGTTTTGGAGTTAAAGAAAGAAAGGCATTGTCCCTGTATTTTTCAGCACTTCCTCACACCTAAACATCCTCAGTCTCAGGATATTGCAGACTATAGAAAATGTATTAAGAATGAGATTGAAGGCAGAAAGAATATTAGGAATATTAAATGGCAGAATATGGAGTTTATCTTGTACTACATTGATCAAAAAATTATAGGTAAGATCTTGGTTTCTATTAAAATTACAACTTTTATTACTGTAGCATTGGGTAGAGGAGAGTCAATATTTATAAAGCAAGCCTATACCTGAGCGTCATACATGGAGCTAAAAGATAACACAAGATTTCCCCTTTTTATCTAGATCTGAAAGAAAGAGAGCTTTCCAGCCTGTTAAACCCTGGCCTTCACTGAGCTCTGCCTGCATAACAATAATAAAAGAGATGGTAAAAAGAAAAGTCAAGAACATGGGGTCAGCTGGGCTGGATGGCACATGCCAGTAATCGCAGTGCTTGGGAGGCTGAGAAAGGAAGATTGAAAGTTTGAGGCCAGCCTCAGCAACTTAGCAAGACCCTGTTTCAAATAGAAAAAATAAATAAAAAATGGCTGGGGTGTAGCTTGGAGGTAGAATTCCCCTGGGTTCAATAATCTCCAATACCAAAAACAACAACAAAAAAGAATCATGGGACCTGGATCAGATATTATAGCATAAGGATAGAGACCTTTTCCTATAGACATCAACAAATCTCTGAAAGTAGTTATTTACAAGAACCAAAAGGTTTTCCTGCTAGATTGTAAATACCATGTGGACAGGAACACCATTTGTTACCTGAGTATTTCCCAGCACCAAGGACAGTGTTTAAAAAATAGCAGGAATTCAAGGAAATGTTTATTGACTATCTTATTGAATAAAGTGGAAAAAAAGCAAAGAAAGGATCATGATCAAAGAACTCCCCAAACTGCCAAGTTCAAAGACAATCTCAAGTAAAGAATAACTCAAGTGATAGGGCATTTTTATGTTATTCTTGAGAACTTAAAATGTATATTTTTATCCAACATGTGGATCTATGGCAATTAATGCTATCTACTTCAATGACAACCTCTAAATTTCAGTGGATTAACAGAATAATGTCTATTCCTCATGTATGTTATAGACTGAGTTGGGCAGAGGGTTCTTCTAAATGGCTCTCTTCCAAGTGATAGCTCAAGGATCCAGGTTCCTTCTATCACAGAGTATTATATCTCACCTGCAATAGTGTGGTTGAAAGTGAACATATAGGAGATCACATGGCTGTAGCAGCTTAGTTCTGGAAGTGACATCCATTACTTTCTTCCACATGACATTAGCCACAAGCCAGTCACATGGTTCTAATTTAACATGGGAAGTGGGTTCTGGAATATTTCTGTTTTCCTAGTAAGAGGAAACAGAAATTGTAAAAATTTAGCCACTCTGCTATGTTTCATCCTTTCATGTACAAAATTTTTACTACACTCTTTCTCTCACAGATTGAATACATTCATCACAGTCGCAAAGTGTTAACTTAAAGTTCCATGTAGTCACTTGTGCATGGCATTTTTCTCAAAGGTTAGACTCTGCAATTAATGACGGCTCCTGCCTGAGTCCTGGATGTGGCTCCTTACAGTCATGTGGCTTCCAGTATAGTCATTTACAAGACCAGAAAATGCATAGAATTAGTTAAACAGTTTCATTTCAAAAGCGACTCCAAAGTCACATATTTGGGAAGACCCCCCCCAATCCAAGGTGAAAGGAAGATCCTGGGTTAAACCCTGGTTTTGCTTTCTGACAGGATCTCTCTTGCTCCTTTGCCAACCAGTCTTCTTGCCCTTCTGAAAAGGAAGTTCCTGCCGGGCATGGTGGGTTGTAATTCCAGTACTTGGGAGGCGAAGACCGGAGGATCCGGGTTCGCAGCTAGCCTTAGCTACTTAGTAAGGCCCTCCTCAACTTCATGAGACCTGGTTTCAAAATAAAGTATAAAAAATAGGGCTGGGGGTGTAGCTTGGAGGTAAAAACGCCCCTGGGTTCAATCCCCGGTACCGAAAAAAAAAAAAAAGAAAAGGAAGTTCCTGTCTGTGTTTTTCTCCTTGGCTGTTTTCAAGTGAATACAGGGGGTAGGTATCCTTCTTAAAGGCTATAGAAACTTCAAAACCAGCCTTCTACTTGTGGAGAATTAGAAATTTAAGCGTGACTTCAAAGCTTAAACCATACTGTGTTTGTATGGGGTTGTGGGGAGGTAAAAGAGAGAGATGGTTTCTATGACAATACAATTACCTCAGAAAAGTAGTAGGTTCTGATCTATTGGATTTCAAGTTGTTCCATTCACCCCTAACCACAATGTTCTATTACAGATATAGTGCTAAAATCTGCTTCATCATTTTTTCTTGATCTCCCTACCATGAATCTTTGCACAAAATTTTCTCTTGGTATAAGTGGGACCACCTTTATTTTTTATTTTTTCAATTTTTTAGCACTAGGGAATGAACCCAGGGGAATTCTACATCTGAGCTACACTGCCAGTCCTATTTATTTATTTATTGAAACAGGGTCTCAGTAGGTTGCTGACAGTCTAGCTAAGTTACTGAGGCTTCTCTTGAACCTTTGGTTCTCTTGTCTCAGCCTCCCAAGTATTGGGATTACACACATGTGCCACCACGCCTGGCTAGGAGGCCACCTTTAGACAAGGCATAAATGAATCTATCCCTTGAGAGATTTTATTCAACTAAGACATTTTACTGGACATTTTTCACTCAAAGTCTTAATACTATTATGGAAAAATTTCAACATATAATCAGGTAGAGTCCATCAACCAGGTCCAACAATCTTCAATGCATGATTAACTTTCACCCACTGAACCCAAGATGTGTACACTATTATTTTGATGGAAAGCTTGCACAGGGGATAATTTTTCCACAATAATTCAGTATATCCATCATGAAAACAGAATGATTCTTTAAAAAACATAACCAAAGATATTTCACATTCTTAAGAAAGCAGAAACTTATTATCATCAAATATCTGATAGGTGAGATATTTATTTTTCATTTGTTTGATTAAGGATTCAACTGAAGTCTATTCATTATCACCAGTAAATATTTCTGAGACTTCCATTCAGTTTTTTTTCTCCTCACAATTTAATTGGTGAACCAAAGCTATCAAAGTTATTTGATTTTTTGCAGTACTGGAGCTTGAACCTGAGGTGGTGGTGGGTGTTACCTTTGAAACTTTGTTCTTACTCCAGCCCTATTTATTTTAATTTTTTTGAAACAGTTACTGCATGCTGGCCTCAAACCTTCAATCCTCTTGTTTCAGCCTCCCAAGAGCTGTTTGTTTGTTTGTTTGTTTGTTTGTTTGTTTATGTATTTATTTATTTATTTTGGTACTGAGAATTGAACCCTGGGGCATTTTATCTCCATGCTGCACCCTCAACCCTATTTTATTTTTTAGTCTGAAACAGGGTCTCACTAAGTTGCTGAGGGCCTTGTTAAGTTGCTGAGGCCGGCCTTGAACCTGTGATCCTCCTGTCTCAGCTTCCCAAGTACTGTGCTTACAGACATGTGCTGCTGCACCCAGCTATGTAAAGCTTTTTATAGCTGAGGTTTTGGTGTTTGCAACTCTGGTGATGTTTTATATGTTCCCCCAGCATCTGTATATCTATGTGTTAATAATTACATCTAGATCCTTGATCAGATTGCAGCTTACATATTCAGAAAAAATACATGCTAGACAAACCCCAGGGTGATCCCCGATAATTCTTATTTCTCGATGCTTAGGCCTCTGTGTAGTCCCCTCCTCTTGAGTGCATCCAGATAAAAAAGTCCAGCCAGCACCACGATCACAGTTTCATGAGATCCTAAGCAGAAGCCCCCACTAAGCTGCCCCTTAGATCCTGGCCCATAGCACTGTGAGATAACAAAATGTGTTTTGTTTTATTTATTTATTTTTTGGTACTGGGGATTGAACCCAAGGACATTCTACCTCCAAGCTACACCCCCAGCCCTATTTTTATTTTTATTTTGAAAAAGGGTCTCGCTAGGTTGATGAGAGTCTCACTACTTGCTGAGTCTGTCCTCAAACCTGTGATCCTCCTGTCTCAGCCTCCCAAGTACTGGGATTACAGGCATGTGCCACCAAGCCCGGCTGTGTTTTGTTTTAAACTGCTGTACTTGTGGAGCTCTGTTATACAGAACAGAAAATGAATGCAGAGTATTTCACAGGGAATATTGTTTGCTATCAATACGAGTACAGATTGTCTGGTTGTCTTTCTCTATGAGGCTGACAGCCAGGAATGGTTTTGAAAAATAATGTGAAATGTATTTTAAAGAGTCTAAGGCAATTTCTGTTTACTTCTACACAACTATGTCCTCGTAATAACAATTACTGATATGATGGGAAGATAATAGATCTGTCTCACTCTCCAAAGCATGTTTTTCAGTAGATGAGTTTTCAACAAATTACTGAAATGATGATGTGATCTTAGCTTCCTCCTCCTTTCCCCTCACCAGAGTAGCAAACTCAGTGAATGAACATTAAAGAGTCACTAATAAATCATTCATCTTAAATTTTCTACCCAAGAGACTCCATTAACTTTTTACTTCTTGCCAGTATACATGGTATACTTCATGTATGAAAATAATGAAAACTATCTAATAAGACAGAGAAAAATGTATACAGAATCTCCAGTTGTCTAAAGGTATGATTTTCAAGACTAACTAGATACAAATACTCGATTAAATGCTTGCCACTTAAAAACTTTTCCTACTACCATTATTCCTGCTACTAGCTAACATTTACTTATTTTTATTTATTTGTGTGTTCATTTGGTACTGAGAACTGAACCCAGGAATGTTCTACCTCTGAGATACATCCCCAGCGCTATTTTATTTTTTATTTTGAAACAGGGTCTTGCTAAATTGTTGAGGCTGGCCTCAAACCTGCCATACTATTATCTCAGCCTCCCAAGTCCTGGGATTTCAGGCATGCACCACCATGCCTGACTTAGCTAACATTTATTGTGCATGTTGTATGTGATGGCTTTTAAGCCATGGAGTGATGTGGGAAGCTAAATACTATTATGCTCACCATACAGTGGCTGAGGAAACTGAAATTAGTTAAGTTTAAATAGAGTTTATCAGCTAGGGACTGACCAAACAAACTCTTTGAGTCCATAGTCCTTCTGTTATTGCAGACTTAGGACAATAGGTTATGCACAGGGTTATAGGATTGAGGCAAATATAACCCAGAGAAGTTCAGTGATTTGCTGAATATTACAAACAGCAGTGGTGGAAAACCCGGGCCTAGAAACCAAAGTCTCTAAATTCTTAGTCTAATTCTTCTTCCAGGTTGTTCTTTTGCCTCATTCAGGTTAATTAAGGGCAGTGACAGCATTTAAGCAACTACTGTATGCTTATTACGTATGAGGGGAAGAAAGTGCTATCTTCCATAAGAAACTTAGAGATACTTATAGGGAGATAAGACTTATAAATAGAATTAATTACAAGATAGACAAGTCAGAGCACTGGAAAGTTAGTATTTAACTGCCAAGTCTATTTCCCCAAATATTTTAACTTTAATTTTCTTTATTTATCACACTTCTTTACTCTCTATTATACTTAATAGTGGAAAAACAAAAAGATATCTTTATCTGAAAATTCTGAGGAGGCTGCAATTTGAAATGAAAAAATTTTTTCTAGAACAGTAAAGTTAAAGAGAGTTACATAAGCTGGGTGTGGTGGCACACACTTGCAATCCTAGTACATGGGAAGCTGAGACAAGAGGATCACAAGTCTGTGGCCAGCCTCAGAAACTTGGCGAGGGCTTCTGGAACTTAGTGAGCCCCTGTTTAAAAAAAAAAAAAGCCGGGCATGGTGGCGCACGCTTGTAATCCCAGTACTTTGGGAGGTGGAGACCGGAGGATCCGGGTTCGCGGTCAGCCTCAGCTCTCTCTCTCTCTCTGTCTCTCTCTCGTCTCTCTCTCTCCCTCTCTCTACTTAGTGAGGCCCTCCGCAACTTCATGAGACCTGGTTTCAAAATAAAGTATAAAAAAATAGGGCCGGGG
>PVJS01056565.1:0-12304 GCA_004027185.1 Glis glis | reverse complement strand
GGGGCGTTCTACCTCCGCGCTACGCCCCCGGCCCTATTTTTTATACTTTTATTTTGAAACTGAGTCTCACGAAGTTGCGAAGGGCCTCCCTAGGTAGAGAGAGAGAGAGAGAGAGAGAAGAGAGAGAGAGAGAGACAGGGGGAGAGAGAGGGAGAGAGAAAGAGAGAGAGAGAGAGAGAGAGAGAGAAGAGCTGAGGCTGGCCGCGAACCCGGATCCTCCAGTCTCCGCCTCCCAAAGTACTGGGATTACAAGCGTGCGCCACCACGCCCGGCGTGATTCTTTCTTTCTAATACCCTTCATCTCAAGAAAAGTCTACTCTCCTAAATTCTGGAATCAAGTTTAAAACAATCCCACCAATGTGAGAGAGAAAGTCACCAAAGTGTTAGTGTGGAAATGTCAAGCGTTAGGTGTCAAATCAGGCAATGTTCTTTTCTCTACACAAAAGAAAACATTACAATAGAAGACAAATCATCGGCCTTTATTCTGCATTACTGTCATTGTAAAGGAAGTCTAAAAAGTGAACGCATGACAACTCATCCAGTGTTTTGGTCAAATTACGTAAGCAACACAGTCAGAGACACAGAAGGGGATTCACCGCCTCATTTCACTTGCATCAATAGATATCTGTTCAAGGAAAGATGAAAGGCTGAAATAAAAATATTATTTTTGACATAAAGAGGAAAAGTGTCTTTCTTATCCTTTCTTCTGACCAACTGCTCAAGAGGAGCTCATTTTCAGGAAGAGATTGTTCCTTTAATTTTGCAAACATTCAGTATCCGCTTTGGTAGTTTGTAAAACACAGCTGCTCAACATAGGTATGAAAAAAATCCTTGCACAAGTCATGCTAACAAACAAGAGTAGTGTACCCTGCTTCCTTTCTAAGGTTCTCTAGCCAAAATCAAAATGGCATGTGGCATTTGAAATCAACACTTCTTTCTGCTGTCCTTTTCTCTTCCTGATTAGTATTTCTTCCAAACCCACAACAAGAGAAGGAGGAGTCCACTGTCTAATTAAAGTTAGACCTTTATAAACATTTTACTGCAATTCATTTCTCATTTAAGCATCTTAACAATGCTGGTCTTTATAAAGGTCCTACAAAAGAACACCTGGCATGCAGAATGCCAACAATGCCACAATCAGCAACCTCGCACTTGAGGACTTACCACGTAAAACTGTGAGTCTGGTGGATACAATTATTTCATCCACTTTATTTGAGGCCACACATTCATAAACAGCCTCATCCCGAGGAGTCCGCAAGGGTTGTATTCTGAGAACTGATCCAGATCCATCGTCAAACTCTATTACCTATTAGAGGAAACAATAGCTGTCACAGGTGTTGTTATAATTGTCTACCTCTCCACTAAACCTCCATGCAGTGGTGAACCAGCCATTGGGCTCTGAATGAACTCAGCATCATTCCAAGACTGAATTTGGATACAGTGGTGAATTGGAATATTGGGACTAATTTAATGGATCTTCTAATAAACAAAGAAAAAGATACAAAACTACATCTGCAAAAGTATACAGTTCTAGAGTCTACTGAAAATCATTCAGGATTCACTCATAAGCATATTCCAGTATGTATATCTAGGGAAATTTAAGCCTATCAATTTTTCAAGAGACTTGCAGTTATGCTGGGTAAACTTCTCAAACTATTCTGTCCCTGACAGTACATATGAGCATGTGGATCCATCTAATAATTGGACTGTAAGGTGAAGAATTAATGCATGCCACCACAAACAGTTCTGCTGGGTTAAAGTGTCTCATTCTGAAAAGTATAGATGAGCAAATCATGAAGAGAAACTGCATTAATCTAGTACTTTGGAGCCAACAAGGCGGCTTTCACAACCCAAAAGCATGATGGTGTGCATTAATTTTGCCATAAATCATTCCAGTATTTGTTCTAACTTAGCATTTTCTGCATTTTAGGGCATTCTTGATGTAAAATGGAGGCTTGCTTCACCAGGCAGAAAATTAATGTCCTAAACACCAAGCCTGAATTCACTATCATTATGAACTCTGCTGTGAAATACTTCAGTAACACTAGTAATTCTAGGCACTGTCAACTCATTCAAACACTATTTTCTTTTAAAAAAAAAAAGATGATGATGATAAATTGTATACCTAACTATGGAGTACTTTACCTGTCTTTCTATACTATGCTGTGTTCTATCAGCTGCTCACCAAGATGATGTGCTTCCTTATCTTTTTCCTCAGTTTTACTATGAATCATACTTACATGTGCCTAAATTGACAATGTCTTATAAATGTGTTTATGAGACACGTAATCCCAAATTTTGGTGTGTATCCATTCATGTGTGCGTGTGTATGTGTGCTAGAGTACAAAGGAAGGACACAACATTTTAAAGATATATCCATATTAAGTCCTTTGTGTGTTCTATTTTCATTCTAAATTCATGAAGATATCCAAAATGCTCCACTCCTCAAAGTGCCAAAACTTATTTATTCCCAACACTATTAAGCACACATTTAAAAAAGAATCCATTATGCATCTTAGGAAAGAAAAGTTTCATAATTTTTAGAATCTTTGACAAAAAGTTAGCTTCATTTAAAGCAAAAAAAAGAAGAAAAAATGTGCACCAAAGATGTGATCACACACACACACACACACATACACACACACACACACACACACATATCACTTTCTACATGCTGTAGGATATATTTCCTAAAAACTTAAGATATTCTCTATGTTTAAATCACTATAAATATCAGTTTTTTCAAACAAATATAATTTAAAATTTATCATTTCTAAACTACAACATTTTAATTAACTAGGTTCTTTATGCATATGAACCCTATATCTCTCCGTGACATTCTTTAAAAATGAGCACAATCGTTCTGGATTTTATAGTTGCTATTATTTCTTTAACTAGAAAGTACCATTCATCTGCTAAACTGTGAATAAGGCCAGGAAGCCAACTAAAATCCCAGGTAAAAAAGGAAGTGAGTTTTATCATTTGTAATAGTTTGAAGGTCTTTGGTACCATCTCAAAATCAAGCTATCCTCTTTGTGTCTTAAATTATAGGTATGATACTGTGTGCTTCTTCCATAGTTTCTTTGCGTAGCTTACTATCTATTTTTCTTCTCAACAATGAGCAAATTTCTAAACCATAAGACTCCTCACAAACACTCAAAGAAGAATGTATAAATTATGTCTTATCATCTTTGGTGCACTGAGCTTTCTTGAATAAAGAAAAACAATTTCTTCTATAGGTTTACCTGTATTGTCAACCTGTTGAGGGATGCTTCTTTAAAGGCAGTGCTTTATACCAAGACACTGAGGCAAATTTCTCATTCTAGTTCATGCTACCTATAAATACGGGTGCAGGGTGTAGTGGACATTTGCTGTTCAATGTCCATTCCTCTTTCTTGGGAACAGAAATTTAAATTTCATTCTGGGAAAACACTATCCCTCCCCCATTGTAAGCCATGGCATTGGATGGAACTGACCCTACTCCCAGCAACAGGGATAGATTCTGATTGGTAATTAGCCTATACCATCTACAGGTTCACACAGAATGGTTCAGGGATGAACATGTTACTCAATAAAAGCCAATGCAATAGATGCTTCTAGAAGAGACAAGTTTTGTTGTTGTTGTTGTTTTTGTTGTTATTTTTTATAATTCTTGGTACTAGAGACTGAGGCCAGTTGCATTCTACCTCTGAGCTATACCCCCAACCCTTTCTTTATGTTTTATTTTGAAACAGGGTCCCATTAAGTTGCTGACTGCCCTTGAACCTATGATCCTCCTGTCTCAGCCTCCAAAGTACTGGGATTACAGGCATGCACTGCCACACCTGGCTAAGAGACAAGATTTTAAGCATCTCCTAGATTTATTCAGGTAAGGATATGAGGTTCTGTCTTGCAACCTTACGAGGAAGCAGCCTGAGGATGAAGCTGACAGATGGATCCACTCTTTGAGCCCTGCTAAAAGCAGAGACAAAAGGCAGCCACTTTGACACCCAAGTGCTCCTTTTAAAAGAGTCACATAGAGTTATATTGTCCATCACATGTAGCATAAAGAATGTCATATCTCAGAGATTACAGTACCTTATATCAGAGAAAAGCAAACAAGATATAAACCAAAGATAGAGCAGAGACATTCTTCCCCCAGAGAAACAGAACAATGGACCTAATACCTCAAATCTCTGATTGCTGACTTTCTTTCCTTTTTTGTTCCAGACAATTTTAGGTCTTGGGTCTCCCGTAGCTTGGCAAATGAAAGATGCAACTCCACCAGAGACCCCTGTCTGATCAACTGGAGTTCGTGTAAACCTTGGAGGTGCTGAAATAAGAACAAACAAACATCATCATTAGATGGAAAATGGATATACAGAATTACAAAAGTATTTTTTACTTTTGAAGGTAGTTTAAAGGGAAAGGATACAACTTTCTGGTCAAGTTATCTGTTAATGGTTTTATTGCTGAAATCTGTATTAAGGCAGAGATCCGGTGACTTCCGAAAAGCAACATCATACATTAATTTTTATTACCAGTATAAAAAAATCCAATTTGTCCTCTGTAACAAAATGAGCTCATCAATCAAAGTGAGTAAAATTTTAGCTCTTTGCTTTGATGCCACTATCAGGACCCTACCAGAAAGCAGCACTGCCACTGCTGAGCTACTAAAATTAGGGATGTTTAAGAGAAAGTCTAGAAAAGTTTAAGGAGACGAAAATGTAGTCCTGAATTAGAAGATTTGACAAGAAATAGAAATAGGGAAAAATGGTAAAACGACTTTCTAACCTGACTATTCAAGTAAAGACTGCCATGAAACTTAACCCCACGATTTGCAAATAAATAAATCAAATTGTTTGTTTTTATGGTACTGGGAATCAAACCATGGGCCTCTTACACGCTAGGTAAGTGGTCTACTACTCAGCTACATCCCCCATTTTTTTTATTCTTTATTTTGGAAGAGGATCTCACTAAGTGGCCTAAGCTGGCCTCCAACTTGCGATCCTCTTGTCTCAGCTTCCTGAGTCCTGAGATTACAGGAATGAACAACCATGCCCAGCAAAAAGGATGTATTTAAACAAAGATATAGACTTAAAGATTAGTAAAGCTGAAAGACTAGAAGGTGGAAGCTTTTCTAAGTCCTCTATCTCTTTTTAAGTAGTCATACCATTTACTTTCTTCCCCTTAAAAATGTGTTTTCCATTTCATATTTCAAAAGCTAGAATTCCAGCATACAATAATGATATAAGATGTAGATGGATATTTATGCTCAAAGATATTCATCATGTCATTTGTTTAGCTAAAGATTACAAGTAGTCTAAATATGAAATAATTCAGGAATTGATGTTGAAATAAACCAGGGCATAATGATGGAACACAATACAAGTGGTAACTGTTATATTTATAAAGTTTTATCATATGTAACATGAAATGCTTAGTATTCAATGATAAGCCACAGAATTACATCTGAGGGATATCCTAAAATAAAGGAAAACACACATATACAAAACTTGACAAAGTATACTAAAATAATAACAGTGATTTGTGAGGTGGCATTTTAATTATTTTTCCTACTTCTTTATATCTTTCTTACACCATTGAATTTTTATAACTGTATGTTGCACTTGGAAATTTTTAAAACACAGGAACATTTCACTTTTCCATTTTATTCTCCATGTTTTGATCTTTCTTACAGATTTTCTCCTCTCCTGCTGTGTTTAGTTATATGTCATTGAAAAATGGTTGTCAGTAACTAGAGCTAACATGTATTTTGCAAACAGTCCTTATATTCTAAGAAAGAAGCAAATTACAGCAACATCCATCCTTGTTAGCTCTTCACCTCTAGCTTCTTTGCCTTATTTCATGTTCCCACCTGATGCTCTTGCTGCCTTGATGGAGTAGTCTCTCCATTTGACTTCCCTGCACTCCAGAAAACCAGATTTCCACCTCAACTCCACTATTATTTGGTAGATAGATGGATATGGATGGTCTTCGTGGGGAAAAAATACACAACCTAACTTTACTGTTTCTGAACTGTAGAAATATGAGATATGAAATTTTTGTTGCAGAAATCCCTTCCAGTTTTAAGTATTCCTAGCTCAATATATGACTTTCATGAAGAGGGAAGTTTAGGAGGAAGAGAGAAGAAGAGAGGCATCTTTGCAACAGGGCTGTCCACGTCATCAGTAAATTCAACTTGTTGGTGGAAACACAGGGGCCTGGGGCCTCTTTATGTTCCAAAAGATTAGAAAAGAAAACAGGCTCTAACAGCCCTGCTAAAATATCATATCCTGCAGCATCTCTGGGTAGCAGTACAAACTAGATTATTACCAGAAGCTGTGGGAAGTACTTAAAATGATATGAAATTGACTAACAGTGAAAGAAACAAAAAGCACTGTATACTGATGTCAGTTTTCTGAAAACAAACAAAAAAGATATCACAAGTTTCTATTTCCATTTCTGCTGTTGAAAACAATGCAAATTGATAATAACCACTCACTTGTCAGTATCTAATATAGAAATTGTAATTATTCAATTAAAATTCCTAGGAAATTTCCCTGGAAAAACAAAGTACATTGCATTGCTACAGTGAACGTTATGACACTGTCATTTTTAGGTACTTTCTTTCTGTTGTCCACATTCTAAAAAATTCCAACCTTGAATGAAAATTGACTTTAGCAACCCAGCTTCCCATTTAAGTTCTGTTTTGGAATTTTTTGCAAAACTGTGTGAAGGGAATGAAGGGCTGTCATATGAAATGACTGTGTACTAATCAGAAATTAACTAAACCTAGCTGGGCGTGGTGGCGCACACTTGTAATCACAGTACTTGGGAGGCTGAGACCGGAGGATCCGGGTTCGCGGCCAGCCTCAGCTACTTAGTGAGGCCCTCCGCAACTTCGTGAGACCTGGTTTCAAAATAAAGAATAAAAAATAGGACCGGGGGTATAGCTCAGAGGTAGAATGCCCCTGGGTTCAATCCCCAGTACCACAAAAAAAAAAAAAAGAAATTAACTAAACCTGAAGAAGGAATGCCCTTTTCTCTGCAGTGGGATTCCCCTGTCCCAGTTTTTTAAAATACTTTTATTAGTGCATTGCAATTAGAATCATAGAGAGGTTCAATGTGATACAAACATACATGCATACTGCACTTAGTATATTTCCCTCCACGCCCCACCCGCTACGCCCTCCTCCCTCCACATGTGCATTAGTGAAACTGGTAATAATACCTTCAAATATTGCCACCAGATTACTTGAAATTTCCTTCCTCAATCGTCCTTTTCTTTCTCCCCACCTCCTTCCCACAATCCCTTTCCACTATTCTACTAGTCTCTTTCCATGTTTATCTAAAGTCCTTACGTTTTCTCTCTAGCTTCCACATATGAGAGAAAGCATACAACCCTGGGCTTTCTGAGACTGGCTAATCTCACTTTGCATAATATTCTCTAGTTCCATTTTCCTGCAAATTACCTAATTTTGTTCTTCTTTATGGCTGAGCAGAATTCTATTGTTTTAAGGAACACTATTCCATTTCTCAACCCAAAGAATGAAGGGAAGTTGGAGATTCTTACGATCTACAAAAAAGGCAATGGCTACTTGGACAAGTGCTTTCTGTGCCCTGAAGCCATGTGAAGGGCCTATGTTAAGAAGCGCATCTGGACATAATTAGTCGGTGAGGACACCAAAGAAGTTAAGTTAGAAGTAAATATAGAAGTCTTATTTATAAATGGAAAGCTAAGGATTCAAATTTCCATCTATTCAGAGAAGGGGTATAAGCATCCAGTGTTTTCCAGGTATGTTTCTTTAATTTATTTTCTGGTCATATATGGAAGTCTTCATGCTTATATTGCCTCCTATGAAAATCTGCCAAAGATATGACTGCTGGATAATACTACAAGGATTTTACTTCTGAAGACCAAGACAGATAATGAAATTAACCTACTGAACTGTGAGAAATTTATTAAAATAACCAGTTAGAATCTGTTTCAGGATCTGAGACTACTTTTCTTTTCTTTTTTTTTTTTTTTTTGCAGTACTGGGGATTGAACCCAGGGACATTCTATTTCCGGGCTACCCCCAGCCCTATTTTTTATTCTTTATTTTGAAACGGTCTCATGAAGTTGCGGAGGGCCTCACTAAGTAGCTGAGGCTGGTCGTGAACCCAGATCCTCCAGTCTCAGCCTCACAAGTACTGGGATTACAAGCGTGTGCCACCACGCCTGGCTCTGAGACTACTTTTCTAAATCCTATTACTTATCACTATAGTCACTTGAAAATGGGGCCTTAAAAAAGAAAGAAAGAAAGAATAAAGGGAGTGCATTTCAGGTGCTTGTCCACAGAGCTGATTTTTTTTAATGTGAAGGCCACTGCCCTACATAGACAAGAAAATTATGTTACGACTTTTTTTATGGATCTGATGTCAATTTCTCTATATTTGCCCAACACATATGAACCACAGAAAGGATAAACATTACCATTCTATGACACAAATTTTACTATAGTAAAATTCTTTCAGTAAGCATGTGTGTTGCATAAATAATCATTTTGGCTGGTCAAATTCTCAGACTGACACTGTCAATGCTAGGCAGCCAGCCAAAGGAAAGATATGAGACAGAGAGAGGATGAAACTTAATAACTCCAACAAATGCTTGAGGCCAATAAAAATCTTTATTCTCAGAGGGGTATAATAATACACAGCACCCACTTCCCCTTCTATCTCAGCTTCATAAAAGGAACAAGATGAAGTTTCTGCCTTCTTTTTTCATGGGTAATGCCCAAATTTAAGTCACAATCTGCAGAAGGAAAGATAGGGGACAGGATCCAAGTAAAGCATAAAACAGAAATGTCTCTTAAACAAGACTGCCTCATATCTGAAGGTAAAAATCCCCATTTTTTATTCCATGAGAAACAAGCATCGATGTTATACGATGCGAGGAAAGGCAGGAGAAGTCTTTCCAGTCGCCAACATTGCTGTTGTTCCATTCCATTACTGCCGTAGCTAACCACTACCGCTCTCCACCATTCTTTAGCTAACTGCCACTGCTCTCCACCGGAAGCTGCCAGTGCTGTGCTTTGCAGACTGCATTTCTGCTCAAGCTGATTTTGACAAGTGAGATGTATGATCTTTTATTAAACTAATGCCAGGCACTGCAGAGGTCAAATTTCTGTTCAACCCAGAAAGTCTATTTTCTAAATGGAAAACAGAGAAGCTAAACATGCATATGAGTCAGAACACAGCCATGGTTGATATTCTAGAATGTGTCTGCCATGCTGGTTGGCTGCTTTCAAAGACCGTGCATTCTCCGGAGGCATTCACAGAGCAGACAGTGCTCCAAGAATACAGTAGATCGTTATTTCTTACACAGCTCAAGAAGAACACAGGCTGCCAACTGATGTTTGCTTTTAAAAAGATTGCTTCTTAAAGTATAACCAATGCACAGTACCTTTTAATGTAATGGTTGTCATATTTTGATGCCATATCCTGATTCCAGTTGCTAGACTCTCTGGGTGGTGAGCTCAATGCACACTTACAGCTATTAAATTTAAGGGAGAGAACTAACCAAAACCATCAAACTGTCTTTGACCATCCTTAACAAAATGCTCTACTGAGGACAAAATCACCCCTTCAGTATAATACATTAAGTAGAGCTAGACATTGATGGGGGAAGAACCATTGAAGAATAATAGTAACATCCATGGAAGAATGGAATTTTTAAGAACGTCTTAAAGGTCAAAAAGACAACTCAGGTTTGAGGTCACTTGACTGGCCAACTGAGAGTCACTTAAAATAGAATCAGAAAGGATCACATGATACAAAGTGAAGAGAAGAAATGAGGGTGCCATTTGTTTAATTTAATTTTAATTAATAAGCTGCTTCTGTGGACATCAAGAAAATATGTCGCAGAGGGAACAAAACTAACAGCATGTAACTAATTGGCTTTGTTTCTTTTAGCTGATTAACATTTCCTTAAATAGAGAGCTTTGTTTTTAAAGTGATATTTGTCATAACAATGTACTTTAAATCTTGAAAGGGGAAGGTTAATAATGCTATTAATGATACAAAGGGAAAGGATAAGAGAATACTCTGAAAGAATATAGAGATAGTCTTTAGGACTTTAGGCACCTGCTTTCTCCCAAAAAGGTACCTATAAAATTATGAGAGAGTCAGTTCGGGCCATGTGTGATTTTTCTTTCTCTGTGTCAGGAGAAGGGAAAGCTCAGGGACAAGTCCTCTGAGGTAGGTTGGGGGGGAAATGCAGAGCACAGGCGGTGAGTCAGGGGTGTTCTAAGGGTAAAGGCTGGTCTGAAGGTTTAGGGAAAAGAGCTGTTAGAGGGCTTTTCATTCCCTTCTAGCTACAGCAATCCTATTGCCATTGACCCACACATGGAATATGGCCAAAGTTTGTGTTCATGCTGGGTTTCGATTTTCACTGGGCAGGAGTGTAGAGAAGACGAGGTGCCTGAGACAGCAATACAACCACATGAACACATGATGGAAGACAGAGATTCCCAAGTTGATGTGTAATTGTTAAAGAAGGCAGAAATCATGGTGCAGATATAATCTCGGTGATTTCCATCATAGATATTCTATGTATACCATGACCTGTGGGGACATTTAACCCATCACATGAGATGGGAACAGGTTCATCTCTTGATTGATATCCATGGGTGGAATAGATTTTCAAAGTCAGGCTGTTTCTGAATCATTTACGGTATTTCCTTTTTAATACAACTCCAAAAACAACCTTTTAGCCTTAAAGTTTGGTTTAAGGGACAGTATACTTCAGAATGTAATAAAAAAAATAAGTACTCTTTAGTGAGTTCCTTGCACTACACTAAATTCCTTATAGATCTTATACTGAATGTTTCCAACAGTCCTGCAAGGTCTAATCCTTTACTCTTCTAGATTTATAGAACATTTTAGAGTAATAGAGATAGTTGGATGGATGGATGAATGGATGGATGGACGGATGGATGGATGGATGGATAAAAGGAAGGAAGGAAGAGTATAGAGGAAGCAAGGAAAGCTCACAGGGCGGAAGAGTAAGTCATGAACTTTTGATTTAATTGTAAGGCCCTGATATTTTTACTGTGCCAAACTAGAAAATGGAAACTCACAAAGAAACTATACCGACAATATGGCATATCTCAGTTTATTGTACATCTTGAAATTTATTTTCCTTAACTATAAAATATATAGTGATTGTTTTCTAAAGGGTTTCATAAGCTGGTACTATATTATAGCAATTCTTTTCCACTAGTGAAAAAGTTCACCTGGAATGTGCTGCCCAGGGAAGCTCTTATCCTAAAGTAGAACAACATCCCAGGAGCCAAATGAAAAAAAGAATGAATTAACTGATTATGAGGCCTAGCCAAGAGAGAAAAATCAATGCACAAAATTCACGCAAAAATTACCTAAGTTCCAAGTTTAATAGTGTAAACCACATTAACATTATTCTATATATATGTTCAATTTGTTCATGAAGGAAAAAGACAAATACCCCATTGAAGTTCTTGACATTAACTTACCCTCTTCATTCTCAAGACACCTCAGTTACAGATTTCTATGCATGTTTGTATATAAAACTAACTTTATTCAGATGACTACCTCCTTCCCAATGATGGCCTTCCCAATGCTTCTCTTACTGTTGTTTCAGTTTGGGGCACTCCTGTTCTCCCAAATACCCAGCCTGAAACATTCAGCCTCATCATCTGATTTCTTTGCCCCACAACTAATCAATTAGTAAGTCCTATTGATCTACCCCTAACATTTCCTACCCCTCTTTATTTTTCATACCCAGTAACAATGGCCCTGATTCTCTCTTGAAGTAAGGTATTAAAATTACCTATGATTCTTAAAAAAATTAAACTAGAGGTGCTTGGGTCCCAATTAAAATAGGAAATCAGGAGGTGGGACTGGGCAAATAATTTCTAGATGGTTCCAATGTTCAGTTAGATTTAAGAATTACTGAATGAGACAGGCATGGTGGTGCAGGCCTGTTACCCCAATACTTGGGAGGCTGAGACAGGAGGATCGCAAGGTTCATAGCCAGCCTAGGCAACCTAGCGAGACCATGTTTCAAAACAAAACATAAAATAGGGCTGGGGATATAGCTCAGAGGTAGAATGCCCTAGGGTTCAATACCCAGTATGAAATAATAATAATAATAATAATAATAATAACTGAATGGAATCATGGTAACTGTATTCTTCCATCCAGTCACCCAAACTTCAGGTTTTATCTCTATAATCAATACTATACATTACTGTGTAGCCTTCTTTGCTTTCCCCTTTTTGCTCTTTCAGTTTTTTTTTTTTTT
>PVJS01056564.1:0-12304 GCA_004027185.1 Glis glis | reverse complement strand
ATCCTGTGCATTACAGCCTTAACTTTCCATCTAGTGCTGAGAAAGCATTTCACCAAAAACAGGAGACAGACATAATTCCAAAGGAGTGAGAATTCCAAGACCCAGGACACCTTTTTCTACGGGCATACTTCCTTGAAGCTTTTGCCACGTCATGCGTGTAGGTTCACGCAGACTCCGTAGGAGGCAAGGCCGTGGCAGCAGTGGGCACAGCACAACCAATGTGCCACGTGCATTTCTGGGGCAAAGACGAGTGAAAATGCCCCCCAACCCCGCCCTCTGCCTTCCATCGCAGCTTGAGAGACTGAGGAATAAGATCATCCAGGCCACGTTCAGCGTCAGTGGGGTCAAGTCCATGACCACCGAGATCTCTGACAACCAGATCCTGGAAGCCCTGCAGGTACATGCTAGCGCTCGCTGCCCCTGCATCGGGCCGGGTCTGCAGAGCCCACGGTCTGCAGCAGGGGACAGAGGGAGGCCTGGGCTAGATTCAGGCGACCCTGTTCCCGTTCTGGCTGTGCCACCCAGGCATTGTGGGCCCAGGACCATCCTTTCTCTCTACCAGACCATCCCTAGGGGTGGCCACACCGCAAAGCTGGTGAGCCAGGGCTGCTCCTAGCCAAAGGGTTCGAGAGAGGCAGTTGGTGGCAGTGGTGGCAGCGGCAGCCGCAATCCCTCCTGGTGACCTGGAGCCGAGGCTACCTGTCTCATGGAGGGTCTTTGCCTTTGCTCTGGCCCCCTGGCCCAGACCCTCCCTCTGGGCCTCAGCCTCTCCAGCTCCTCAATGACTCAGGGTCCCCAAGCAGACACCTAGGAGGGGCAGGTGCTGAGGCAGACAGAATGTGGGCTTTGGTGTCACTGGGCAGGCAGAATCACCACCCAGCGCCACTGCGGCAAAGTTGAGGGCCACTCCTTGGCCTCGTTGGGCTGTGGGGATGTCCCACTGTAGTGGGGAGGCTGTGCCTGCGTCTAAGGTGTTGTGGGACCCAGGGGTCTCTGAGCACCTGAGGCTGCCTGGGTGAGGCCATGTGCCAAGACAGACCACTCCTCACTAGCAGCTGCTTCTATTCCAAGGCCCAGACCTCCTCCCTGCCCTCTGAGGCCAGCACAGGCCCGCACCCCCCTGGGGCCTGGCCACCGCCTCTGCAGGGCGGGTGGCTGGGTCCGCCATGCGCACGGAGAGCAGGAGCAGTGGGGGGAGGTGTGTGGCCTGGTTCCTGTGGGTGGCAGGAGGGAGGTGGGAGGGAAGGGACAGGAGAGAGCAGCCAGGGAACAGCCCTGCCTGACCTGCATTGAAGCGGGAGAGAGGAGGGGCTGGGGACGGGGACAGGGCCACTTTCCCTCTGCATAGGACAGAGAGGACCCGAGGGTCAAGGGCCAGATGTGATGACCTCCTGGTCTCTAGGAGCCTGGGGCTCCTCACACTCTAGAAGATGGAAAGATGGGCTTCGGCTGACCCCAAGAGCCCATCGCATGTGTCCCCTCCCACCCCTGCCTCCTGTGATTCACCCCGTGGTGAGAGACCAGCCGGGTCGGGAGTATGGACCCCGCAGGAGCTGGCGGACACCTCTGGCACAGTGGTTTTTGCTTTTTGTTATAAATATTTACCTGCATACCACTGCCATGGCCAGCCTTAGGGGGAGAGGAAAGGAAAGTGTGGGAGGCAGCCCCGGGGCCTGGCCTGTGAGGATGGGCTTCGAGGCCACGGGGAGCAAGGGGGACCATGTGGCTGCGCTTCTCTCCCACTCAGCAGATCATCACGGAGAGGAGCGACTATTACAACCAGCTGAAGCAGAAAGGCGTCAAAGTGCCGCCCCTGCAGCAGGCGGAGATCCTGCCCAGCAAGCCCAAGAAGATCGCTTCCAAGTAGGCCCAGCCGGACTCCTCGGGGACACGCCCAGACGTCCTCGGGGACACGCCCAGACGTCCGCTGACTTGGAATTAAACCCTGCTGCGGCCACTGGCTCATCGCTTTCTTCCCCGTCCTTGCCTGTGGGTTTATTCTCTTCTGCCACCCAAGCTTCATGGATGCTCCCCATTCCAAAGCCCAGTCGCGGGGAGGTCAGCACACCAGCCAGCGCCCCTTGCTCCTTCCTGGGGAGACTCACACTGAGCAGGGTCAGGGTCCCTCGCAAGGTGCCAGGCTGAAGGAGGCCTGAGACTGGGTGTCCACACCCCTCAGCTCAGCGCAGACACCTCTCAGCTGGCCAGGCGGGGCCGGGGCGGGAGGAGGAACACTTCCCCTCAGCTTCTGGATGTCAGAGGTCTTAGCTTTCTTACATCCGAGGCCCTGGGCCCACGCACACGTGCTGGAGGAGGGATCCGACGCCAGCATCTTCTGTTTGTTTCCCCACACCTGTCCGCACAACCTTCCGCTCCAGCAGCCACGTGCACGGTGCGTGGGCCAGGAGCAGGTGCCGAGGAGGAGGAGGGCGGCCGGGTGTCCGCGGTCCAAGCAGAGGGCTGGGGGTCGAGCTGAGCCTCCCTGCTATAACCCCAGACGCGCCCCGGGGTGTCTTGGAGCCGCCTCTGCGCTGGCGCCGTCCCCAGGGCTCGGGGGGAGACCGGCGGCGTCTGCGGACCCGGCGCTGGCAGCCTGCACCTCCCCGGCGCGGTCGGGAGGCCCCAGGCCTGGATCCCGCCCCTTCCCGGCCCTCCTCTCTCCTGGCTCCACCTTTCCCGGCCAGGCCCCGCTCCCGGCCATCCCAGACCCGCCCCCGGGACCGCCCCCGCGGGGCTGGAGACGCGGCCGTGGTGCGCACAGCGGCCCGGGCCGGGGTCGCAGGTGAGACGCGAGGGGTCGAGGCCGCAGCCTCCTGTGCAGCCGAGGGAGGAGGCGGGCCTGGCTGCGTGCTCCTGCCTCCGAGGAGGGTCGCTGCGGGGGTGGAGGGCTGCCCCGGACCAACCGGGCCTAACCGCGGCCAGGCGGCCAGGCCCGAACTCCAGCCCACTTCCTGGTGGCGCCCAGAGTCACTGTCGGGGCCAGTCCCCTCCCCGCCACAGGGCCACTCCTCTCTTCAGCTTTCCTTGTTTTATTTCTTGAAAGCTGGAGACAACAACCTGAGCCTCAGACCCCTACCTGCTCCTGGCAGGTGGGAGCTACTGGCCAGGCCCTGTCCTGCCTCCTGGACCCCAGGCGCCAGCCCTACCAGGACTCTCCTTTGTAAGTGTGGGGGCTTCCGAAGTGCTTTGGGGTGAACGGCCTAACCTATCTAACTTTTGGGGCCACTGTGTGGAGGACTTCCTGCACTCCCAACCTCCCAGGAGTGGGTGGGAGGCCCTCAGGACTTGGGGGGGGGCCTTGATAGGTTCCTTCTGCTATACCCAAGACTGGCCTCCAGACCCCCATCCAAGGCATGTCCAGCCAGGATGACCTGGGAGCCCCGTGTTCGTCAGTCAGCAAATAACTGGATCCCACTATCCCAGGCTTGAGCAAATTGGGGTGACTCTCCTTGTACCCAGAAACCGACTGGTGGGCAGTTAGTGTGAATTTGTAGACAGCACTCCCCAGGCTGTGTTGCATTGATAGTGAGGTTGCAAGGTGGCTGCTGCAGCTCCAGCCATCACGTCAAGGCAAGAAGGCAGTGGCTACTGTTAATTTCATAAAAGCAAAAGCTCCACCATCCTCCTTGTTGCACACAGCACTTTGCCCACAGCTGGTGACTTGGAGAAGATGGGAGCAGGGTATTAAGCTTATCAGCCCAGTCGTGGCTGCCATCTGGGGCCAGCACATTACTGCCTGAAACAAGATTGGGATTCTGCCCACCAGGAGGGAGGGGTGAGCCTTGGGCAGGCAGCTGACAGAAGTGGCCAGTAGCCCCTCTGCCTGACACTCACAAAGCAGAACCCGCACTCCAGTGACATCTGAGCGAGGCTCCCACTGGAAGACGCTCTGGCTCTGAGAGCTCTCCATCGCGCCGCTGGCCTGGCGTTAGGGAAAGGGGAGACGGGCGCACCAGGGACTTCACCGCCTGCGCCAAGTTCCTGGGTTGGCTTCTCGCAGGTCAGCAGCCCGCGGCGTGCAGTGTTACCCAGCTCGGCCAACCTTCCCACGCTGGGGACCAGCAAAGTCTCGGATGCTAGAGGGGCCTGCCACTGCCTGCCTGGGGACCTCAGCTGGGCTGGATGCTGTGAGGGGACACAGTGCTTTGCAGCAGGGATAGCTGACTCCCATCCCACGGCCAGTGAGCCCGCGACGTCTGGTGCCCTGCCCCCGTAGGTGAGCAGGAGACCAGACAGTGGTTGGAAGCCAAGCGGGGTGCCCCTTGAAGTGCCCAGCACAGGTCTGCAGACATTCTGTGACCCAGTGTCAGTCCCAGCCCGCTCTCTCTGCTCTTGGAGTGCCAGGCACGGTGCTAATCGTGGAGAATAAAGATGAATCTGGCCCTGGGGGGGAGGGGGATCAGAGCCCAGAAGGAGGAGTTGAAAGACGGCCTGCCCGCCTACCTCTGTAGAGCTTCTGGAGCCCCTGGACGCTTGGGGCCTGGCACGACCCTCCAGGGCGGTGGGTGGAGGAGGGGCAGAGGGCACAGCTGCTGCTGTCTGGGGCCAGCCAGGCCTCCTCCCTGGACCAGACTGGCCGTACCAGCCGCCGCCCACGATCCATCCCTTTCCTCACCAGCCTTCCCAGAGGTCAGCCCCCGGACTTTATCTGGCCCTGGGCTGGGGAGGAAGACAGTTATCGGCCACAGCAGCTTGGCCACACTGTAATCCCTAAGGGCAGCACCAGCGGCCTCTGATAAGTCCCCGGAGAAGAGGCCCCAGGGAGCCCTTCTGGGTAGAAATGCTCCACTCACATTCCTGAGGCCAGGGCTGGCCGCCGCAGCCTCCTGGGCTGGAATTCCTGCTTGGCCTGGCCTCCCATGTGACCAGTCCTTTTCCTGTGTCCCCTCCCCTAGTGGTGGCCCACAGCGCGGAGCCTCAGACCTCCATGGGGCTGTGCTTTCTGGTGAAGTCAGAGCCCTCGCGCCTGCCTCGGTCTCCCTGCCTGTGACGGCCTCAGCCCCGGCCGCTGCAGGCGCCCCAGCATGCAGCCCCAGGAGAGCAGCGTCCACTACAGCAGGTGGGACGATGGCAGCAGGGACGAAGTCAGCGTGGACCCCGTGTCTAGCACCCAGGAGGAGGCCTCGTGCTGCAGGAGGTGAGGGGACCCTGGGAGAAGTCTGCCTGGTCCAAGAGGCTGGCCACCCCCTGTGCAGACGCCGGCCTGTCTGTGCCAGCCCAGCTGGGTGCCCACAGCCCAGCGACCTCAGCCAACCTCGTTCCTGGCCTGCCTTCCCTTGGGTTGGCTCTTGGGTGGCAGGCTGTTTCTCAACTCCAGCAGAGCACCTAGGCCTGCCCCGGCTGGCCGCCCTCCCTGGGGACCCTCCTTTCCCCTCCTGGTCTGGGTGGGGCTCATGTTCCAGTGCTCTCCCCCTAGGATCTCCCGGAAGCTGTGCACGGGCAAGCTGGGGATTGCCATGAAGGTGCTGGGCGGAGTGGCCCTCTTCTGGGTCATCTTCATCCTGGGATATGTCACTGGCTACTATGTACACAAGTGCAAATAAATAAAGGCTGCCCAACTCCCACAGTCCAGGCTGGCTGCACACTGGGACAGGGGCTTGGAGGGACACCCTCGTATACACAGATCCATCCCCCTCCGTGGACACAGGCGCCCCGACACAGGAAGATACCAGCGTGCGTGGTTGTCACAGGCCCCATGCAAGCATGTGCAAATGGACAGATGCACAAACCGCACATCCCAGGATGTAGTACAAGTCCTTTGCAGGACACGAGTCAACGCCTGGCACAGGCAGCCACCCGGGGCACTCGTGGCTGGAGCCCTGAGCCGTGTCCCAGAGCTCTGCAGCCCAGGACCCCCAAAGCCCCCTGGTCACAAGGGCTCAGACCTTCCCTTGTCAGGATCCGGGTGAAGGTTCTTTTTGCAGAAACGCGGGTGGCCTCCCTGGGGCACTGTGCAGAGCCGCTCAGCCCTCTCGGCCTTTCAGACTCCTGGTTGTGCCGGGAGGGCTTGGGCAACGACAGTGTCTGCTGTCCACCCTTCCCTGGGCTTCCTGTGCCGAGCAGGGTAGGGGACTTCTCACCCCAGGCCCCCACCTCGCTTCCTTAGCAAAGTGGGCGTGACCACACTGGAGGATGGGGGCCCTCATCCCCCGGGGCAGGGCCTGGCTCCTGCTCACAGTGGATGAGGCCTCCCCATGCAGCCTCCTGCTCCTCCTGGGCAGCTTGGCTCAAGCTTTGGAATGTGCCCCTCCCAGCCGGGCCCTCCAGCAGGGACAAAGGGCCTGAGTCAGGATGTGGCCGGACGCCCCACCTGACCTGTGTGGACAGGGCCTGAGTTGCTCTGGGGCCCTGCAGCCACCTGGAGGACTTTGTCCCATCTCCCCAGCTGCCCCCCCCCCCAGGCTGTATACCAAGTGTGTCCCGGCATGCAGGCCCTTGCCAGATTACCCCTCAGGAAAGTGGTCCTCACCCGGGCTGAGGGCAGGAGACAGCAGCAGCAGCAGCAGCCGCCATCCTCATGGAAACCAGGAGGCCAGACAGCAGGTCCAGGGTCAAGAGGCTGAGGCTCTGCTCACCCCAGGCTGGGGGCACCCCCTAGTTCCCCTCATTGCACTGGCATAGGAGGGGCTTGGCCAAGCTGGGCAGGAGAAGACCAGGCTGGGGTCGAGAGGACGGGTGGGGCTGCCCTGGGCTGGGGTCTCCAGGCAACGACTTCTATGGGAGCCTACCCCAGGGTTGGGAGAGTCCCCTCTAGCTCGCCTGGGGGCCTCCAGGCTGCTGCCAGCAGGTCACGAGCCTGTTAAGAGCCACCCCACCCCCACAGTCTGGCCACACTGGGGAAGGGCAGCCAGCTGGAGACCCTCCCCAGAGCCGTACTGGATGGGTACTGCTGGGGTGTGGGAGGAGGCAGGGGCAGAGCGGGGAGGTACAGCCGGCGGTTCCACATGCGGGCACCAGCCAGGAATCCAAAGGAAGGGCAGTGGCCTGGAGCTTCCTGGCAGGTCAGCACTGCGGGCTGACAGTGGGGCCCAGGCCCCAACCAGAGCCGAGGGCTCCGGCCCTGCCCTCCGGCCCCTCGACCACGGGTCTTGGCTCAGTGGCTCTTCTCAGGTCCAGGAGGGCTGGGGAATGATGGATAGGACTTTGCAGAGTGGCAGGCCAGCCGGCGTGACGGAGCGAGCCTAGGCGGCTGGGATGTGGGCAGGGGCAGCCGGCAATGACTGCACGGGCCGCCGCGGGTCCTCAGTGCCTCCAGGCCGAGCCACTGCTGGACCAGAGTAGAGCTGGTGGCGCCTGCAGCAACAGCCTCTGGGAACAGCAGCAGGAAAGGCTCACTGGGCAAGGGGCTGCGAGGTTTCTTATCAAATGTTTTTATTGGAGTTGAATGGGCAAAGAGAAAACATTGAAGCTTTCTGCTGTAAAACATTTCCCAAATCACACACATACCCAGGCTGCACCCCCCCAAAAAAAGCACAGCAGGAGTGGGTGGCCTCACCCACATCAGGGTGGTGACCGATCTGTGACCACGGCCAGGCTGCTGAGCCCTAGCTGGGGACAGCTCCATCCTCCCACAGCTACCCAAAGGGACAGAACTCTTGAGGACCGTCTGTGGGCCCTGCCTGGAGCTCGGGCAGGTCCTGGCCTGAGAACCCCTCTTGGACTCCCCGCAGGGCAGACCCCCCACCAGCTATAGCACCGGCAGCAAGTCATGAAGTGGCTTGCAGGGCCACCAACACATGCAACATTTGGTAAGTTTCGGGAGAAGAACCTGGAAGGAGGAGTCGCCACCTGGCATACCACTGCAGCCAGCTTGATCCCCTTGTCCTGCAGCAGGACTGGCCCGAAGGCCCGGCAGGAACCGGACAGTCGGCTGGACTTGCAAGGCAGCTGCCCGTGTGTCTTGGGGATCTGGAAACCCACACAGCTTTGCCAAGACGCACACCTGGAGGCACCCTGGGCCTCCTGCAAATCCTCTAAAAAAATCTCTCTTCTACGGAGCACAAGAATTGTCCTTTTAAGTCAGAGAGCAACGATCAGAAGACAGTATCTCTAAACAAGAAGTGGACACGTCAGTCTTCCTGCAGCCAGGTTCTAAGGCAGTGAGGCCACAGGCCCCTCGAGATGAACACTCTGGCTCCAGGGTGGGGGTCTGTGCTGGGTACAGACTGACACGCACAGTTCATAGCGGGACACACCTGAAACACCAACGCTGGAGAGCCACGCGTCTGGCACGCAGCCGCCTTCTCCAGTCACTGTCCACCTGCTTTGCAGGTGACCAACGCCGACAGTCCACCAGCTGCCTGTAGCTGAGGTACCGACGATGACCAGCCACTCATCGTCCCCACCCCTTCCTGGCCCGGCCGCACCCGCAAACCCACAGGCTGCTGTCCTGGAAGGAAGGCCCTGCACCTCTCAAACCCACGAGCGCTCCACAGCAACATGCCCAGAAAACCGACTCTGCCCTTCCTAAGGTCACACTTTAAAACTTTTTTCTTCTAAATGGAAAGATGAAGATCACTGCAAGCTGGAAAACATGATATTCTTGCACTACAGGCACAAGAGGACTTCAAACGATGCCACGTCATAGAAAGACCACCGCAGTTCAACACAGTGCGCGTCGCTCAGCTGCCCGACTTCCACCTGCACGTGCAAGCCAGCCACAGCCCCTTCCTCTCCTGGAGGAGTTATGTGCCGCCCGTCTACATGATTCAGAATATCCGCAACACTTACTTCTGGTATTTGAATCATTCCATGAAAAAGTCGGTCAGTTTAGTGTTGTGAGGACAACACAGCCATCACTTTACAACAGAACCACCTGGAAAACCCAAACCAACAGTACAGGTATCTTAGAAACGTACAGAATAACTTAATATCATCCCATATAAACCTCCGCAAAACAACCAACGGGCACATGCGACAGACAGCCTGCTGGCACCGAGTCTGGCCTGTCAGCGAAGGACAGTCACGTGGGGTGGGGTGGCGGTCAGGTCCGCCTTGGATGGGTACACG
Organism: Glis glis; assembly: GCA_004027185.1. Taxonomy (NCBI): domain Eukaryota; kingdom Metazoa; phylum Chordata; class Mammalia; order Rodentia; family Gliridae; genus Glis; species Glis glis. The sequence continues at coordinate 3,295 of PVJS01056564.1, read as the reverse complement.
ACCTTCAAGCTCCCCTCCAGGTCCACCACGCGGACCTGCTCCACCACCAGGGGGCACTGTCCATCCTTCCCAGCACTTGGGTTGGTTTTGGGATCAGAAAGTTGTCCAGAAATCGCATCGGCTTCGGTATCTGACAGGGATCCTTCTTCTTTGTTTTCGAGAGTGTATTTGTTCATTTCTGCCATTTTCTGCAAATGCAAACATCTTTTAACCAAATGATGACAGGTGACGCCGGAAGGCAGGCTGCTGAGCCCCGCGCAGGAAGCACAGGCAGCCTGCAGCCAGCCAGGAAGGCGAGGAGGGCAGCCTGAGGGCCGGGGCGCCACGGCCCACTCACCAGAATGAGGGTGTCCATGGCGTCTTTACAGATCTGCAGGCTAGTGGCACTCGTTACTTCCAAGAACAAATCACAAGTTGTTTTCTTAATCTTAAAAAAAGTTAGATTTCAGCACAGAAGAAAGTTAACAGAAGTACACATCAGCAACAAGTATTTTGAAGGAAAATCTTTAAAGTGGAGTTACATAGCCGGGCACGGAGGCACACGCTTGTAATCCCAGTACTTGGGAGACTCATGAGACAGGAGGATCGCAGGTTTGAGGCAGGCTCAGCAACTTAGTGGGACTCTCAGCAACTTAGCAAGACCCTTTCAAAACAAAACAAAACAAAACAAACAAAACAAACAAAACAAAATGGCTGGGTATGGTGGCGCATGCTTGTAATACCAGTATTTGGGAGGCTGAGATAGGATTGTGGGTTCAAGACCAGCTTCTGTAATACAGTGAGAATCTCAGCAACCTAGTGAGACCCTATTTCCAAACAAAAAATAAGATAGGGCTGGGGATGTAACTGAGAGGAAGGATGCTCCTAGTTTCAACCCCCAGTGCCCTCCTGTACCCACAAGAGAGTTACACAAACCAAGCTCATCACCTAATGGAGAAGCGAGCAGGCCGGCAGCACTCGTGACATGGCTGCAGTACAGCCGCGTGCGCCGGCGCCAGGGACCCCATGGGCTGCCCTGCCACTGCACTGAGGGGGCCGGACGGCAGAGCAGCCTGGAGACCCTACCTTTGTCTTCTCGCTGTTGGTTATTGGTGGGAAAGAAATCACATCTCCGTCTGCATCCACAAGACAAGGGTAATTTTCCTTCCCATCCAGTAAGTGAAGATATCTGGTGGGAAAGAATACAAATCACAGGCAGGCTGTTAAGACATACCTAACGACTAAACTGGCTGGGTGTGGTGGCGCACACCTGAGATCTCAGCTACTTGGAAGGCTGAGGCAGGAGGATCACAAGCTTGAGGCTAGCCTGGGCAACTTAGTGAGAGCTTGTCTCAAAATAAAAAAGGGCTGTGGACATTGATCAGTGTTTGCCTAGCATGTGTGAGGCCCTGGGTTCAATCCCTAGGAACACACGCACAGGCCAAAATGGACAGATCGAAAAGTTCTTTAAAGCCGGGCGTGGTGGCGCACGCTTGTAATCCTAGTACTTTGGGAGGCGGAGACCGGAGGATCCAGGTTCGCAGCCAGCCTCAGCGCTCTCTCTGTCTCTCTCTCTCCCTGTCTCTCTCTCTACTTAGTGAGGCCCTTCGCAACTTCGTGAGACCCGGTTTCAAAATAAAGTATAAAACATAGGGCTGGGGGTGTAGCTCGGAGGTAGAACGCCCCTGGGTTCAATCCCCGGTACCGCAAAAAAAAAAAGTTCTTTAGATACATTACGCGCAGTATCAAGGCACATGATAAACATGCCTGAGAGAATGAATTTATACAGAAATTAACACCTGAGCTGGTCATCAACAATCCCTGGTATAAAACAAGGCCCTGCACCTGTACTTGCCGGCGTACCCCAGTGGTGCCAGAGCCGGAGAAAGTGCTGTGGGTTTGACAGGCCGTTTACAACCCGTCTGGTCCCAAGCGCCACCCTGCATCTAGCAAATGGCATGAAACCTCTGCTCCAAGCCCCTGCTGGACCCTCAAGAGCTGGCTCCCCCTCCCAACACCAACACTGGGCCCGTTTAGATGAGAGGTTGGCTTAACAGGTCCTTTTGAAGGAAGTTGGGGGAGATTTCTTCTCTTCTTTCTGTTCTACATCTCTAAGAGGTTTGCTCATTCTGGCAGCCTTAGGCGCTTGCTGAGGAGTCTGTTAACTCGGTGGCGGGCAGCTGTGCCCACGGGTGCTGCTGACCCACCTGTGCAGCCCCGAGACACTCTGCCTCTTCTTCTGCTTCCGCTGCTCCTCAGCCTCCAGCTGCAGCTGCCGCACCAGCTCCTTAGCCTTGGCTTCCTTCCGCCCCAAGGGGACGATCTGCCAGAGGAGAACCCCAACATAGGCTAGGACCACTCCTGGAAACGGCCATCCTGCAGACTCTGCCTTTACGCATTAGCAGTCCCTCTCAACCCTCCCCTCGGCAGTCTGCAGATCACACTGAGCCAGCAGGAAGCTGCCTGCCACGCCCTGCGCCATCACAGCCAAGACCCCCGTGCAAGCTACACCTCGGGCGGTTCTGTTCCTGGGGACCTGAGTGCCCAACACGCAAGCACCTCTGGAGCAGAGCTTCCCCTAGCCCGGCCGAGGCACAACTGTTCTCAGTCTGTAGACCCTCAGGCCAACAGAGAGAGCTCGGCAGCCAGAGCCAGCCATGTCAGCTGTGAACCTGGTCACCGCCCGGGGCAGCACCATGGCGCAGCTCACACCAACGCCAAACCCGAGGCGGGCGCTTTGCAACTGGGATATAAACCAACGATTTTGGTGAGGAGCTAGTGAGCGGCTGAAGGAGCCCTCTTCCGATTTTTGCCTCTTCTGAGTGTGGACAGTGGAGCAACTGCTTTCAAAAGTGACTATAAACACAGGGTCTCAGCGTCTCGTCTCCTGCACTTGCTGGGAGAGTGCTGGACGACTTGCAATGCTCAGCCTCAACTGTCCGCCTGCGCATTTTTTGGAAGAACACTAGGAAAGCCCGGACATGCAGACAGAGCAGGGCAGCGCTGGCCGCACCTTGAGGTCCTGGGGCGGCCGGGCCGCGTACAGCAGGGGCCCTCGCACCGCCCGGAGGTCGTGGGTTGCGATGGTGGCCGCTGTCCTCTTCTCACAGAGGTCTTCGTGGAGCTTGGTCTACAACACAAGAGCAAGACACACAAGCTTCAGCGTGCCCCAAGTACAGCAGGGTGTACCCACAGGAGCTCAGCCAGCCTGCAGACACCGCCTGGCCTCCTCCTCACCTTCGCAGAACGGGGCCTCCCCACCAAGTACTCCACCTCCCCCACCAAGTACTCCACCTCCCCCACCAAGTACTCCACC
>PVJS01056563.1:0-12304 GCA_004027185.1 Glis glis | reverse complement strand
CGGGGGTGTAGCGTGGAGGTAGAACGCCCCTGGGTTCAATCCCCGGTACCGCAAAAAAAAAAAAAGGGCAACGCAGCCGGGTGTGGTGGCGCATGCTTGTAATCCCAGTACTTGGGAGGCGGAAACCGGAGGATCCGGGTTCGCAGCCAGCCTCAGCTACTTAGTGAGGCCCTCCGCAACTTCATGAGACCCTGTTTCAAAATAAAGAATAAAAAATAGGGCTGGGGGTGTAGCGCGGAGGTAGAACACCCCTGCGTTCAATCCTCAGTACCGCAAAAAAAATAAATAAATAAATAAAATAGAGCTGGGATGTCTAGCTCAGACGTAGAACACCCCTGTGTTCAATCCCCAGTACCGAAAATAAATGAATAAACATCATCCACATGTCAAGCATATTTCAGGTGGAATACTCTTAATTTCTTCAGCTTCTAGTCACAAATTTCATACCCTGTTCAAAGTACTGTGGACAGTTCCTTATTCTCCATGGAGACCATCTTTTTTTTTTTTTTGCGGTACTGGGGATTGAACCCTGGGGCATTCTACCTCTGAGCTATACCCCCAGCCCTATTTTTTAATTCTTTATTTGGAAACAGGGTCTCGCTAAGTTGCAGAGGGCCTCACTAAGTAGCTGAGGCTGGCCATGAACCCCGATCCTCCAGTCTCAGCCTCCCAAGTACTGGGATTACAAGTATGCGCCACCACGCCCGGCTCACGGAAACCTTTTGAAAGCAAGCATAGACCACTAGTTAAATGTCTTAAAGGAATTTGTTTGCAACCAGGTGCCGTGACATGTGCCTGTAATCCCAGTACTTGGGAGGCTGAGATAGGAGGATTGCAGGTTTGAGGCCAGTGTGCACAAATTTAGTGAGACCCTGTTTCTTATTTTTATTTATTTATTTATTTGTTTATTTATTTATTTATTGCAGTACTGGAGGTTGAACCCAGGGGCGTTCCACTTCCGAGCTACACCCCCAGCCCTATCTTTTTATTTTTTATTTTGAAACAGGGTCTCAAAATAAAACTAAGTAGCTGAGGCTGGGCGTGAACCCCGATGCTCTGGTCTCAGCCTCCCAAGTACTGGGATTACAAGTGTGCACCACCAAGCCCGGCTTAGAGACACTGTTTCAAAATAAATATTAAAAAAAAGCTGGGGATATAACTCAGTGGTATAACCCCTCTGGGTTGAATCCCCAGTACCACAAAAAATAAAAAATAAATAAAAAAGGAATTTGCTTCCAAACACGATGTCTCCATTTCCTCTGTTGTAATATGCATAATAGCTTCTGGGAAGGGGCGCTCGTTTTTTTTTTGGTTTTTTTTTTTTTTTGCAGTGCCATGCTGAAACTCAGTGCTCACACCTTATTCATTCCATCAATTAATAAGAAATTATTATCAGCTGGGCATGGTGGTGCATGCCTGTAATCCCAGTGCTTGGGAGGCTGAGACAGGAGGATCACATGTTTGGGAACAACTTGAGCAAATAGTGAGACTCTCATGGATCTAGCGAGACCCTGTTTCAAAATAAAATAAAATAGGGCCAGGGTGTAGCTTGGAGGTAGAATGCCTCTGGGTTCAATCTCTAGTAGCACACACACACACACACACACACACACACACACACACACCAGAGTTATTATTGCAGGGTGATGTTAAAATCCTCTGCTTCCTTAGGAGTTTACCTGAACAGAATGGAACACAGACCTGACAACAAAACATACTACTGTAGACTCAATTACTAAATACCATTCAAGTGCATGGGCTTTGCCGGGCAAAGGAAGTAAGTTTTCAGGTTGCCATCTGCAGACTGAGGGCTGGTTATGGCAGATTTCTAAAGCAGGAAGGCTCAGCAGATTACAGGTTTCCAAACAATAGCTAGGTTAGGCTGCTTCGAGTCCTCTTCAAGATCTGACCTACTTCAACTCTATACTTCCTTTCCAAAAGGGATCTGATGTAATCTACAATGAAAAGAAGTAAGTGTAATACAAATGAAATCTGGTTCATGGGAAGGAACGAAGGAGAACTTTGAGCTTCCTGGTAGCCTAAGAGGAAAAGTAAGGAAAAATGGAAAAAATGTTGAATCTGGAGGCATAAAAAATGGTTTCCACTTCAGCAGTCTACCACTGTCACTTAACTGGCAGGGATCTTACTCTTCTAAGAATATTTCTTCTTAGAATCTTTTTCCTTATTTTATTTTATTTATTTTTTTTTTTGCGGTACCTGGGATTGAACCCAGGGGCATTCTACCTCAAGGCTACACCCCCTACCCTATTTTTTATTCTTTATTTTTGAAACAGGTTCTCACTAAGTTGCGGAGGGCCTCACTAAGTAGCTGAGGCTGGATCCTCCGGTCTCAGCCTCCCAAGTACTGGGGTTACAAGCGTGCGCCACCATGCCCAGCTTTATTATTCTTTATTTTTGAAACAGGGTTTTACTAAGTTGCGGAGGGCCTCACTAAGTAGCGGAAGCTGGCCGTGAACCCAGATCCTCCTGTCTCAGCCTCCCAAGTACTGGGATTACAAGTGTGGGCCACCACGCCCGGCTTTTTTCCTTATTTTAAAATGTGGACAATAGGAATCTGGAGGAATGTTGAGAGGATTCAAAGAGATGCTGCATTTTGTGAAGGAAACTTCAAGTATAATAAACATGAAAGTGGCCTTAATCATACTTTACATTATCCAATAAAAATAAAAGAAAATATTTTCTTAAATCAGACATTTTATTGGTCTTACTGATACCCAGTTTCTTACCAGGTCCTTGTCTTACAGAGTCAAAGAATGAAATAGGTGAACACCAGGAAAGTGAAAGTAGGAAGTTTATTTTAAAGGGGCAAGCAAGCAGAGAGGCAGATCACCCTCAGGGGCCTTGGCAGACTCCAGAGTCCAGCAGGGCCTTCAGGCTCTGCGTGAGTGTAGCCCGGGCCACGCACCATCAATCACACACTGCCTTTCCCTAAATCCATTTCATCCACCAAAGAGAGTAGCAGGGCTAAAGCTCCCACGCGGGGGAGGGTCCCGAGAGGGGAGCTGATATTGGTGCTGAGCATAGGGCTTCATATATGTTTGAAGCCCCTTTGTATAGACGTTAACCAATGAAGAAAGTCCCCGTTTTTGGTTTTTTTTTTTTTTTTTGCAGTACCGGGGATTGAACCCAGGGGCGTTCTACCTCCGCGATACACCCCCTGGCCCTATTTTTTATACTTTATTTTGAAACTGGTCTCAGGAAGTTGCGGAGGGCCTCACTAAGTAGAGAGAGAGAGAGAGAGAGAGAGAGAGCGAGCGAGCGCTGAGGCTGGCTGCGAACCCAGATCCTCCGGTCTCTGCCTCCCAAAGTACTGGGATTACAAGTGTGCGCCACCACGCCCGGCCCCGTTTTTCATCTTGATTTTCTTGACTTAATTTGTCATCTATGGCCTTTAATTTCCAGAAGTCATGAGACTGTTCTGCATGTTTGTTCCCTGGTTCATGAGTCTAAGGTTGGTGCACATAGATCTTTGGTTCCTGATATCTTGGCTCCACTCCTCCACATTTAATTGTTCGTGTTCAGGTCTAATGAACAACATGAAAACACCTTCCTTCTGGGGGGGGGGGGAGTCTGGATTTTGTTTTTCTTAACCTTTAACTCTCAACTCCTGAGAGTCCCTTTCCCTCACTGCCTACCGAATACCTAACTCCTCATCACCACCCCTAGGGGTTGGAACATTGAGATCATATAATATGTTTGCTGAACTCAGGAAGGAGGGCCCTTCCCAGATGTCTTCTCTTCAAGCTTGAGTAAATGTTTGGGCACTTCTATTCATTACTTCAACAAAGATAAACATCAGATCCCAAGCAGCCTAGAGGGGCTGCAGAAGGCCCTTATGCAAGCAGGCTGTTCCATGATGAACTCAAGACCACCATGCGGAACAGGCTTTTAACACTGATTTCAGGACTTCACTTTCCACCCTCCCCAATAGTGCTTTCCACCATCTCCACCCATTTAATTCTTCGTGCTTCCTACAGGAACTCCAAGAAGTCTTCCTGACCTCTGGCAAACTGTCTCCCTATTTTAAGCCACCATGACACTGCCTCCTTTTTTCCTCATGACATCTACCATTGTTCCAAACTTACATTTATATGCACCATCCTTATTACATGTATCATAATTAATTAGCAATAGCAATTGGACTAATATTAATTATAGTTATCAATCAAGTGATAAAATTACACACCATCACTATTATTATTTGTATTATCAGCACGTTTATTTATATCATTCTATCAGTAACTGGCTCCCAGACCCTAACCTCCAACAGAGCTGGGGCCGGGTTTTTGCTCACCCTGGTGTTCCCAGGCATGGTAGATACTATATTTAGGACCCCTGTCTAGTGGGGCAGGAGGCCCAGCGTGCAGTGGGACGGCGTGGAATGGCTGGCTAAAGTTCCAGTGGGGTTTGCAGCTCCCTACCCTGAGGTTTGGGAAAACACTTAGATTGCCTGTTTTGCAAAGCAAACCCAGCAGCAAATGCTTTGGGAGACTGCAGACACCGCCCCTTTGCAACAACAACAAAACAAAACAAGCTCTGAAGCTGCTCCCAAATCTTTCCCTTGACCGCCCCTGGGCTGCAGCAGAGGCTGGCGCTCCCGGGCACGAGCTGGGATAAACCCTAGAGTCCGCGGCGCGCGTAGCCAGCCGTGCCAGCTGGAGGCTGGGCCGGGACGGCCCCTTCTCAATTCTCCCGCGCGAAACCCGGCCGGACGGCTCCACTGCCTCGCTCGGCTGCAGGGGGAGCCCGGCGCGCGCCCCCGCCGCGGCCTCCCGCCTCGCCCCCGCGCCGCCTTGCCCCGCGCCTGCGGCCGGCCCGCGATCCCGGGGCGCGGAGTTGGGGGCGCCGCGGGCGGCTCGGGGCGCGGGGCGGCGGCGCGGAGAGGCCGGCGCGGCGCGCTCCCCCCGTTCCTGCGCGCGGTGCGCCCCTCCCCGGCCGCGCTCGCAGGGAGCGGAGCGGAGCGGAGAGAGCGGAGCGCGCTGTGCGGCCGGCGTCCCCCGTGCGTCCCCGCGCCGCGCCCGAGGCGACCAGGCTCCCGCGCCGCGTGCCCCGAGGTGGATCCCGCGGGAGGATGGCGTCGGCCACCCGCTCCCAGGTGAGGTCCGGCCGCCCGGCCAGCGCGGACGCCCCCGCGGCGGCTCTCCCCGCGCCCGCCCGCCCGGCCGCCGACCGCAACGTGGTCCCGGCCGCGCGGCGCAGTGGCGCGCCCTGCAGGTGTGCGCGGGGCTGGAGCGGCCCGGGCCACGTGTGCGTGCGTCCCCGCGAGCTGCAGGACGCAGCGCTGCATTTGCGCGCTCCTAGGACCCTCCAGCAGGGATTGGCACAGAGAAGGAAGTGTAAGAAGAGTGCAGTTTTTCTCAAACAGCGGGCCAGCTTAACTTGGGCAATAGAATGAAAAAGGACTTGCTTTTGTGTTCTAGAACTCTTATAAATGTTCCCAAGGACTTTGTAACCACTTGAGGGAAATGGCGACGTCATTAGGCCAAGTTAAAAAACAAAAAGCTGCAAGATCCCAAGTCAGGGACTCTGCAGAACCCCAATTACACATTATGGGCCCATCGGGTCTTTAAAACTCATTAATAAATACTTGAAAGTAAGTTCCCCCAAACGTTTCTGTGAGTGGTGGCAATGTGAAAGTGGTTTCAGGCATTTTACTTTTCCAAAGAGTTTTCTCTACGTTTAAATGAACTCTAAATACAACTCTAAATGAAAACGAACATAGGTTTGTATTCAGAAGAAAGCGTTCAAAATGTTTTTTCCCCCCAAAAGAACTAAAAATAAGACTTTTTAAAAGGGAAGGAAACAGCCACCTGCTTCTGGGAGGGACCTGAGATGTTTTATGCGAGGGTTGGGTTTCTTCTGGCTTTGTGAGAACCGCTGGACTTTAACTTTCACTAGTGTTTACCTCTTTTCTCCACCTGGGCTTTGGGGGGGGGGGTTGCGCCCTGGGCGTTGCAACACCCCCAACCCCCATCCCACGCCTGCCAAGGCCGCTGTCACCTGCCTGAGTCTAGTGACAAATTGAAGACAGAGCCACTAATGGTCACTTTGGCAAGTTTTGAAAGCCTTCCTGAAAGTGCACAAACGAGAAAAATCTACTGTTGCGGATTTTTGTGAGAAAGAGTATTTTTTAAATTTCTCCAATGAGGGGAGATAATAAAAGCAGGCAAACAGTAAGAGTAAGGACTAAACCCCAGTTACATTTTTTTCTTTTTCCCTCCCTCCTTCCTCTGTTCTTAGGAGTTTGGGGTTCTTTAGGACTTAAAACAAAAACAAACAAACACTTTGGGAGGAGATTTACACTCCTTGTGAATTTCATCACCAGAAAATGCATCCTCACGTTTCACTCCTGAAACCTGTTCTGCTCAAAAGTTTTTGCACTTTGATCACTTACATTCATAGTCCCTGCTTTGGAGATTCAGGATGTCCCAGAATGGGTAGTTGGAAGTGAACATTTCACTGTTAAATACTGAGGCTAATTTTTGGTAGCTCTAAAATGTTAAACTATTTACCATGTCGGGGTAATCACAAATTATATCCAACCTCTTATACACCAATTAGAGCAAATTACTATATGTAAGATGATCAGTTTTTTTCCTTTTCTGAAGATCTCCTAATTGGCAGTGCAAATTAAGATGTGATGATTTTTCCAGTGGAGATGTTCCTGTTTATCATAATTTAAATGTGAGCAGATTATAGTCTCTTTAAATTAGTGAGAGTGATTCTGTGGGGTGGGCCGGTGACTGCAGATAAGAGCACTTAATGAACATTCAGGCTCTGCAAGATGTTAAATTCGTGTGGTTCTACCCAGTCCCCCAGCCTTATGAATAAAGCAGTGTGACAAATGCCTGCAGGGCCATTACTGCACAGCCACTGTGGCTCAGCCCAGCATGCAGTGCGTTTTAATCTCATACATACGGTAAATATAATTTCCATCCTGTGGAAAGCGCAAAGCTGCAAGGAGTTCCAGCAAAGCAGCTGGGGCAAAATGTTATGAGTAATAAGCGATAGAGGAGACGTTCACTTACACTCTGAGCCGCTTTCAAGCCTTGGCTTTTCTGCCCCCATCCCTCAGTGTTGGATTTGATGTTCTGTGACAGTGATCCCACCTCCCCTGGGCTTTGGTCCTTGGTGGGCTGAACACCGTGTCTTTGTGCTTTTATGTTGAGTGACAGAAACAATACCTAGTAAAGGCAAGGGTGTGATCCCTTACTAAACTCCCCACAATGTGGCTCACCAGAGGTGAGAGCCCTCAGCTTCCTAGCAGAGGAACTGGTAGGTCCTGAATGCCAAGGTCTTTTTAACTTTCTTCTAGCTCCAGGGTGCAAGTTCCTTCCTTTGAGAAGGAAATGATGCTAAGTGTTTTCATGATGCTAAGTGTTTTCATGACTGTGCGTGGAGCATGCTGTTGTGGGGTAAAGGGGAATTTTTCTGCATTGACTTCTGGCTACAAAGTACACCCATCTGATAACATGGCTTAGAATTTGTGCCCAGAACCTGGTCACAGAGGGGGTCATTTGCGATTTCTCAGGACAAGGATTTGCCACTTTCACAGTCATTTATTTATTTATTTTTATTGTGCTACTAGGGGTGGAACCCAGGAGCCTTCTACTTCTAGGCTATACCCCCAGCCCTGTTCTTTTTTTTATTTGAAAACTGGGTCTCGCTAAGTTACTGAGAGCCTCACTAAGTTGCTGAGGCTACCTTTGAACCTGCGATCCTCTTGTCTCAGCTTCCCAAGTATTGGAATTACAGGCGTGCGCCACCATGCCCAGTTTACACAGTCCCGTATTTAAAAGGCTACTTGCTGCCTGGCGTGGTGGCGCACGCTTGTAATCCCAGTACTTTGGGAGGCGGAGACCGGAGGATCTGGGTTCGTGGCCAGCCTCAGCTCTCTCTCTCACTCTCTCTCTCTCTACCTAGTGAGGCCCTCCGCAACTTCGTGAGACCTGGTTTCAAAATAAAGTATAAAAAAAAATAGGGCCAGGGGTGTAGCGCAGAGGTAGAACGCCCCTGGGTTCAATCCCTGGTACCGCGAAAAAAAAAAAAAAGGCTACTTGCTCATTCTTTCTGGGTTCCACTGATTATCCCCTCCATGGCAGAGCTGACTTCTCAAAGATCATGGCAGTTCTGATCCGAGCAGGTACACAGGACAAAAAACCATGACATGTTATGTGATTTAAAACCATGTTAGCATGTATTCATGAAAGAGATCAGTGCAGCCATTTGAATAAACTAGTCCAGGCATATTAATTTTAAGTGGCTCTGAGTTTTCCTTTACTCCTCAGTATTCACTTTGAGTTATAGTTTAGAATTTTAACCTCCAAGATCCAGTCTGGCTTCATAAAAGGCTTCCAAATTCATTCACCAAAATGGAATTGATACAGGCTACTTGGTTTGGGGTTAGAGAAAAAACATTTGTGGGACCATTTGTTTTTCTTTTTATATATGAAATGTAGTGGTTTGTGAATATTTCACAATAGGACCACTCAGAGGCATGTTTGGTAGAGGCAGCCGAAGTTAACAGTTGGTAGTAAATGCTAACGCTACTGTATATAACCCCAGAATATGTCCTGAGGTCTCACCCTGTAAAGGCCAGAGGTTAGTCAAATGAATAATTTATTCTTGCTGTCTGTTCTTCATGATTGTCAGAGGACTTGCTGGCAGGGAAGTCCATTTCTCAGATGTTCATTGAGGACCTACAATGTGCCAGGCATTATTCGTTATGGTGGCAGAACAAAAACACGCACCACTGTTTCCTCCTTTTCCACCAGAAGTTCCTTCTGGAACTCCTTGCCTCTTCGGGACCTGGCCAGGTCAGGACACTTTCCCTGAAATCACGAGGCTAGAAATCCTTGCTTAACTTACGGTGACACTGAAGTGACCAAGGACATGCAGAGTATCATGTTCTATTCAATACAGGGGGGTTGTGATCCCATTGCCCCACCCTTGCAGTAGCCGGGCTGGGGTGTTAGCAGCAGCAGTCTGATCCAGATTTTGCTTTATACTCTGTAAAAGTCAGTTTGGGAATATGATAAAATGTATCATATGTGCTAGGAATGATTTTTACATGAGTCTTGTATTGTACAAGTAACATCATGTTAAGCTGAAATGGGAACAGAATGCCGAGCAGGCTCTGCCTCCCTCCCCTCTGAGCCTCGCTGTCCACTTCTTGAGCGTTGGCCTGTAGTATCAGCAGCATTTTTGCATGACCTTGAGATTGAGCCCCCCCACCTGGCATTTGCTAGGCAAGTGTCCTGCCACTGAGCTAATCCCCAACCCGAGAATTTAGCTTTCTTTAGCACTGTTAATACTAGTTTTCTGAGAACTTTTGGCCTTTACAGTTATTTTTAATGACCATGTAGTATTTCACTAAATAGATGTGTATTTTATGTATTAATTTTCTGTTGAAAAAGTTTTTTTTTTCTTCAATGAATTTAACAACCAATGTCTCAGAATGGAAGCAGTAAGTATTAAGGCTTGGGTTGGAGTCCACACCTTTTTTTAAAAAAAGTTAACCTTGTTTTCAATTACTGTTTCTTTATAATGTGTTTAATAGCTGATAAAGGGAATGTGGCAACTTTTTCAGCAGGTGGGAACCCAGCCGAGTTTCCTAAGGCGTGTCCCCTCTGTTGTGCCATGTTGGTGGGGGTTAGATCCAGGGCTCATGCAACCTCACTGAGACAGTGGCTGTCCTCGCGTAGTCTTAGAACTGGAGAGTAGTCTCAGAGGTCTGCCTAGAACACCAAGGAAAGAGGCACACCTGCCCGTGGTGCTGGTGGGATGACTGTGGATTGGGGTCCTGGGGATGTCTGCAGGTTGCTGACTCTGAAGAAGGGGACACCTGTGCTGAGTTCCTCTCCTGTGTGGCAGTGATTTCCCCCCCTTTTTTTTTTTTTGGTGGTGGTACTGGGGATTTGTGGTACCCAGAGGCATTCTACCTCTGAGCTACACCCCCAGCCCTTTTTAGTTTTTGTTTTGAAACAGGGTCTCACTGAGGCTGGCCTCAAACCTGTGATCCTCCTGTCTCAGCCTCCTAAGTACTGGGATTACAGGCCTGCCACTCTTGGCAGTGAGTCACTTTTTAAAAAAAGTTTCCTTCTTTTATCTTGCTGATTTCAAAGATTACAGCCTCCTAGATAGCATTCCTGAAAATGTGTTTTTATGGGAGGCTGGATGCCTAGAGGTCAAAGAGATAGGTTCACTCATTATAAAGTGGTGATTTCTTTTTGTTTTTTTTGGGGTACTGGGGATTGAACCCAGGGGGGTTCTACCTCCGAGCTACACCCCCGGCCCTATTTTTTATCCTTTATTTTGAAACCGGGTCTCTCACGAAGTTGCTGAGGGCCTCACTAAGTAGCTGAGGCTGACCTCCAACCCGGATGCTCTGGTCTCCGCCTCCCGAGTACTGGGATTACAAGCGTGCACCACCACGCCTGGCTTCTTTATTTTATTTATTTATTTTTTGCGGTACTGGGGATGGAACCCTAGGGCATTCTATCTCCAGGCTACACCCCCAGCCCTATTTTTTATTCTTTATTTTGAAACAGGGTCTCGCTAAGTTGTGGAGGGCCTCACTAAGTAGCTGAGGCTGGCTGCGAACCCAGATTCTCCGGTCTCAGCCTCCCAAGTACTGGGATTACAAGCGTGCACCACCACGCCCGGCTTCCTATTTTTTATTCTTTATTTTGAACAGTCTTACTAAGTTGCTGAGGGCCTCACTAAGTAGCTGAGGCTGGCTGCGAACCTGTGATCCTCCTGTCTCAGCCTCCCAAGTACTGGGATTACAGGCATGCGCCACCATGCCCAGCAAAGTGGTGATTTCTGAGTAGAAAAATGTTTCTGATGCAGGCACTGGTTATAAAGGGTGGTGCTCTCTGTAAAAGGTCACCAGGCTGTGTATTAAATGATATGTGCATTTTTCTCTTTGTATGTTGCACCAAAATAAAACATTTAAATATAGTTTATCATAAGTACGAATCCTGAAGCCTACCCATCGTGCCCGCTCGGCCGCCAGGCGTGTGGGTGGGCAGCACATTCTGGGGTCCTGGGTCCTGCCAGTTGTGTTGACTTCCTCAGGGTTCCCTTGTGCTCTGCCCCACACCCTCCTGAGGAGCAGCACAGTTGTTCAGGCACCCCAGCCTTAGTCCTCTGCTCCAGGAGGAACCTGTGTACCTGGTGGAGAGTACCTTGCGTTTGTGAGCAAGCCTGGGACTCGGGGCTTTTGGCATAAATCCTGGTGTCCTGCTGGCAGGAGACCTCTGTGCTGAGGGCCCCAGGATGGTGACTGGCGACCCCAGATCACGCAGTAGGTGGGTGGGTGAAGGGCCTGGCATATACTAGATGTTAAATATTTGTTGAATTTAAAAGGGGGGAGAGCTTAGGGCTGTCAATGTAGAGCATAGGTTCCCAAAGTGGGCCATATGCCCTCTCCCCCGTGCTGGAATAGAATATAGATACATAAAAGAACTGCAGATCTGTCCCTGCATCTTTGTTTATTCGCAGGAAAGTAGATTTCAGCAGGGGGGGGCAGTTGCTGAGTAATTTTTCTTTTCCCTGAGGCAGTAAGCTAGCTAAGTTTAGGAACTAATGAGTGGAAGTATGAGTTATGGTGGGCTGGAACCTCCTGTAACAACTGCTCAATTTTTTTCTGTTGGAACTAACTGTGGAAGCCAGTTCATGCCTGCCCCAGAGGCCTGGAGGGTAGCTGCCCTGTGCTGCCTGCATAGGAATTTTCTCATAAATCTTCAGTTATATCTTTCAAAGTTGTGCCTATTTTATAGTCCATCCCAGAATATGTTTTTACTTTTTTTTTTTTGGTAGGGGGGATTGAACCCAAGGAAGTTCTACCTCCTAGCTACACTCCCAGTCCTTTTTTGTTTTTTATTTTGAAACAGGGTCTTGCTAAGTTGCTGAGTGTCTTGCCAAATTGTTGACGCTGGCCTTGAACCTGTGATCCTCCTGTCTCAGCCTCCCAAGTGTTGGGATTACAGGTGTGGACCACTATGCCAGGCTCGTTTTTACTTATTTTAATACAAAGATGAAATTTTTTTTTTTTGCGGTACCCGCAGGAGCATTCTACCTCCGTGCTACGCCCCCGGCCCTATTTTTTATTTATTTATTTATTTTTTGCGGTACCAGGGATTGAACACAGGGGCGTTCTCCCTCCGCGCTATGCCCCCGGCCCTATTTTTTTATACTTTATTTTGAAACCGGGTCTCACGAAGTTGTGGAGGGCCTCACTAAGTAGAGAGAGAGAGAGAGAGAGAGAGAGAGAGAGAGA
>PVJS01056562.1:0-12309 GCA_004027185.1 Glis glis | reverse complement strand
GAGGCCTCACTAAGTAGCTGAGGCTGGCCGTGAACCCGGATCCTCCAGTCTCCACCTCCCAAGTACTGGGATTACAAGCGTGTGCCACCACGCCTGGCTTCACTATTATTTCATGTAATCACTTTTGTGTGTTTGTGTATGGTACCAAGGATTGAACCCTGGGACATTTTACCAATGAGCAGCACCCACAGCCTTTTTACTTATTTTGAAACAGGGTCTTACTAAGTTACTGCACACTGGCCTTGAACCTGCAATCCTCCTGTCTTAGCCTCCCAAATACTGGGATTACAGGCATGCGCCACCACGCCCAGCTCTAGTGGATCTTAATACATGCACTGCTTCAGAGTGAGCACAGTGTGCAAAGCACTTGTAATAGAGCTCGTCTGAGCTGCGCAGGTCTTCAGAGGTCACAGAATGAAACTGTGCTTCCAGCCACACGTCCCATACTTCTTCCACAAGCGGCAACTGAATGCAGCTTACCCAGGTCATGGCCACAAAACTGGACTCCATGGACAAAACATTCATCTTCTCTGCTCAGAAAACTTCCTGCCTGTGTGGTTTCCATTCACAATCCTCTGAGTTTGAGTGTGTGTGTGTGTGTGTGTGTGTGTGTGTGTGTGTGTGTGTGTGTGTTTTACTGGGGGTTGAACCCAGGGGCATTTTTCCTCTGAGCTACAGAGATAGCTCATTCGTTGTGGAGGACCTGGCTAAGTTCTGAGGCCGTCCTCAAACCCACAGTCCTCCTGCCTCGGCCTCCCAGGTCCTGGGATTACAAGCATGCACCCCCATGCCTGGCTTGAGTTTGCTTTTAAAACAGTCTGGTTCCTCTAAGACGTATAAGATCTTGCACACTTGCAAATGACCAGTCCTCAGCACAAACACACAAACATGCTAGGTCAAGTCAAGTTGGCAGTCATGGGGATACGTTTTTCTCCTGTGATGGATCCTTGTCAATTATAATTACGCATGTATACTGCTGTGCTTGGAAAAATATTTTTAAGAAGGAACCCGTCCAGTGCACTCTGGGTTGGGGCTTGCTCTTATTTCTATTGCTTTGGAAAAGGTTGTGCAATGCCCAAGCTGTGAAACCACTGGCTCATTTGGAAAGAACTGCTGTCTTTGGGACCAACCCGAAGGGCATGTTCTTGACTTAGAAGCTGTTATATTACACTCACAGGACTTTTATGAAACTTTGCCTTTGCAGCTTAGAAGAGTTAATGGCCCAGGATTTTAATGTTTCAAGAACAGGGCTTCACCAACTTGTTCTACTAAGGGCCAGGCAGTAAATATTTTAAAATTTGTGGGTTAACCAGTCTGCTGGAACTATTCAGTTCTGTTGTAATGCAAAACAGTCATAGAACATTGGTAAAGTAATGACTGTGACTATACTCCACCAAAACTTTATTAGGTAGTCAGCTAGATTTGGTCTGTGAGCAGTATTTTACTAACTCCTCTTCTAGAGGATTCTATCATCCTAGAGATGACTATCAGTCTAAACTTTTTGACTACTACTAAGTCAAAGCAGAAGATGGGGGTGTAGTTCAGTGGTCGAGCACTTGCTTAGCATGATTCCCAGCACAGCAAAAAAAACAAAACCAAGTTAATTTGAAAGTAGAAATACTCATGTGATGCCTATCATGTGTCAAGAACTGTGCCTGGAAAGCCACTTCCCATCCTACGATGCACAGGACAAACTCCACACCAAAGAATGACAAGACTCAAGATGTCAATAGTGCGGAAGAGAAGAAAACCAACCTCTTGCTACAAAACACAGTGTAAAACCTAGCAACATCAGCATGAACCACAAGCATGTTTAGAAATGGAGAATGCACGCTCCACCCAAGACCTCCTGAGTTAAAATATGCATTTTAAAGAGATCCTAGATGATGTATAGGTGTACATTGAAGTTTAGGTCACACTGGCCCAGCCAGGCATAATTAATGGAAGCTTCATGAAGATAGTACATTGTCAGGAAAATGTGCATCAGAGCAGCTAAAAACTTGCTTATGATCACCCAAGCAGGAAAGGTTTGAGACAGAACTTGAACCCGTCCGCCTAAGCTCAGAGGGCACATCTTATCTGCTTTGTCATGTGGTCTCTCTGACCACAATAGGAAAAAAAGGCCATCTTTTTACAAAAAATGATTTTATATATATATATATATGGATATATATATATATATATGTATGTATGTATGTATGTACATATACACTGTGGTACTGGGGATTGAATCCAGGGGCATTCTACCTCAGACTATACCCCGCTATACCCCTAGCCCTATTTTGTTTACTTGTTTTATTTTTTTAAATTTTTTTTTGCGGTACCGGAGATTGAACCCAGGGGCGTTCTACCTCCGTGCTACACCCCCGGCCCTATTTTTTATACTTTATTTTGAAACCGGGTCTCACGAAGTTGCGGAGGGCCTCACTAAGGAGAGAGAGAGAGAGAGAGAGACAGGGAGGGAGAGAGAGAGAGAGAGAGAGAGAGCTGAGGCTGGCCGTGAACACGGATTCTCCGGTCTCCACCTCCCAAAGTACTGGGATTACAAGCATACGCCACCACACCCAGCTACTTGTTTTATTTTTTATTTTTGTTTTGTACTGAGGATTGAACCCAGGGGCATTCTCTTCCTGAGCTATACCCCTAGGGTTTTATTTTGAAGCAGGGTCACACTAAGTTGCTGAGGCTGGCCTCAAACCTCCCGACCCTGTCAGGGTCTTCATGAGGGGAGGTCATAGTCTGCAGAGGGGCCACGTCAAGTCCACCCAGGCGCTGTTGCATACTTCCTCAGTAAGCTACAACGGACTAGTACTTGTTCCCTGATCTGTGTACCTGCAAGCTAACTGTATTTCCAAGTATCTCCTATTCCAGCCACAATGATATGCACTAGGGACACAAAGGTAGATAAATACCATTCCTGACCCTAAGAAAGAAGAAATTGTGTTGAGGAAACAAACATGCATAACTCATATATTTCTAGAGATCTAATGGAGCATGCACACACACACACACTTTCTGGGTTCAGAGGATGGCCCGGGCTCAGTCACACACTCTACTAGGAGTCCCCCCTGGGTCTTCTGATTCCTAGAACTGGTACAGCCCTTCCTCTTTCAATCTAAGTTCACCCTCTTCTCTCATGTCATGATATAGAACACTTCTGGCTCAGGAAACCCCACAGCATTTCTGTTGTACTGATACAGCTGCATACATACCTGCTACCTGACCCTGAATTCTCAGTCATAATCCACCTTTGAATGCTTAGTGATTATCTCATTTCCTGGCATAACAACACACTAGTGAACATTGCTGGGCCTGAGCAGAGCTGAATCACAAAGACGGCGGCAGTCCACGGAAATTTGAGTGCCCTGTGCGCTGTGGAGACCTAGGCATTGTGTTCAGCATTTCCCACTAGTTTACAGACTGTGGTGTGGCAGGTACATCCACTGTGCGCTGTGTTCAGAGCGCTAAGTGCTGGAAGAGTGATCAGAACCTACTACCAGCGTTGACTTAGCACAGGGTAGAAGGTGCTTCATAGCGGGAAGGAGAAGAGGTAAGAGCTTTTTATAAAGGGGGGTGTAATAGATGGGTCTTACAGAAGGAGCCGCCTTTTGTCAGGGCTACAGGGCTGACAGTAGAGGAGAGGGGCTTGGAAAGATGAAGCAGTTGGAACAGAGCTGAACACATCGATGGACATCCTATGTGGACATAACGGGCTCAGAGTGAGGCTGTCTAGACTGAATAAGATGCCACACACTGCAGGCACCTTGTGGCAGCTGGGAAAGAATGAGGGATTCGTAATTCTTGAGTGAATCTGTGTATTAAATCTCACATCTGCTTCTTTGTTCCCTCATCTTCTGGCTATAAATTCTCAATGTTAGATGAAGGACCGGTGAAGTTATCTACATATCAGCTTTTAAAACTGGCTTAATTTGAATGCCAGTAAAAGCAGTGAGGGCATGGCAAATTATAAAGGGTTCTCTCAAGGAATTCTGGGTTTGAAGTGGGGGCTGAATTGGAATGTGATGAATGGCTGAGAAGCAGGGGCACTGAGCTAGCTGGGGTTTCAGCCATCAGCAGGAGATTCAGCCCAGAACACAAGAAATAGCTGAAAAGTAAGAAAAATGTGGAAGCCGGGCATGGAGGCATTCGCCTATAATCCCAGTATCTGGGAGGCTGAGACAGGAGCATTGCAAGTTCAAGACCAGCCTCAGCAACTTAGCAAGGCCTTCAGAAACTTAGTGAGACCCTGTTTCAAAATAGAAAATAAAAGGGGCTGGGGGTATAGCTCAGAGGCAGAATGCCCCAGGGTTCAAGCCCTAGTAACACACACACACATAAGAAAAATATGGAGAGGAATGTATTATTTCATATGTATCCTTTGGCTCTGAAGAAGTATTTAATTTTTCACATTAGACACTGAAATTGAATGTCTCTAGTAATAAGAGTCTGTGGAATTTAAGAGATAAAATACATTGACATTTAAAGTCAGAACATTCTTATTCAGATGCATTACTTACCATATGTTGTTTCCATATGAATTTTATTGAGATTAAATATTCAGTAAATAAGATGGGTATGGCGGCACAGACCCACAATCCCAGCACTTGGGAGGCTGAGACAGGAGGATCCCAGGTTCAAGGCTAGCCTTAGCAACTTAGCAAGGTCCTCATCAATTTAACGAAACCCTGTTTCAGAATAAAAAATAAAGGCCAGGGGTATAGCTTGGAAGTAGAATGCCCCTGGGTTCAATCCCTAGTAACCCCCCACTCACAAAAGTTCAGAAACAAAGGGGACTTAGTATAGTGATCTCAGTCCCTCACCACGTAAACTTACACAGTGAAAAGATGGGCCCATGCAGGTGTTATTATTGCTTGGCTTCCTGACTCTGATACCTTTGAGAGGCCTGGAGAACATGCAGGCCTGCATTTCTCCTCAGTAGGTTAATACGACTCCACTCAGTGTTCTTGGAAAAGTAAATCGCGCTTTTCACGTGGATTTCAATGTGCCCTCGATAGAAAACTGCATGTGTGTTCAGTGGAAACAGACAGCATCCTGCAGTTCCATACATTTCTTTGTTACTGTGCTCCCCCCAGAAGTACAAACATTCACTTTGTTTTTAAAATGTCCTTCTAGCAGGGCGTGGTGGCGCACGCTTGTAATCCCAGTACTTGGGAGGCTGAGACCGGAGGATCGGAGGTTCGCAGCCAGCCTCAGCTACTTAGTGAGGCCTCCACAACTTAGTGAAACCCTGTTTCAAAATAAAGAATAAAAAATAGGGCTGGGGGTGTAGCCCGGAGGTAGAATGCCCTCCGGGGTTCAATCCCCGGTACCGCAAAAAAAAAAAAAAGTCCTTCTTAAACGGCTTTCTTACCTGTAGTGCAGACAGTCAAGAAGCAGAGTTCGTCTCTGGGAAGCATTTTACTCAAAAGCAGTAAGGCATAGGTGCAGTTATTTTGCCACTGTTCTGGGAGACTTGTGTTTTCATTCCAACTCCATGAACTTCATAGACATGTTCTGCCCTGTCCAGAGAGAATCCTGATTTCATGCTTGGAAGAATTTTATCAAATATTTACTAACACAAATTAGTTATCCCCCCCTGACCATGCACATATTATTAATAGACATACACACACTTTCTCGCTTTCCACATCTTGATCTAGATACCTAGATACGCAGCTGAAAGCTATTTCACGTGAATTATCCCAGAGGATATTTTGGGTACAATAAATGTAACCTTTGCATCCTGTTTCTTTCAAATCAGAGATTAACGTTTAGTGTGTAACAACAAGCATCCCAACACACACACACACACACACACACACACACGTGACTCATGTCAAATATTGTTTAACTCCTTAGATGCAGTCACCCGGTTAATAACCAATGACAGGACAAGGCTTTCTAGACTCGTGTCCAGCTAAAACTCAGGTAGTTTCAATTACTGATTAAACAAATGGCTGAACAATGAGAACGCTCGAGGTTTGATAGTAGCATCTGTGCAGGCTCAGCCGCTGCGCGCCGCTCCTCCGCGAGCTCCGTGTGCTCAGGGCCCTTCAGACCTCGCCAGCGCCGCCATCACACCTGTGTCAGCGCTGCGCTCGGCAGGCCAGGCGCCTGCAGCGAGGCCCAGCAGACCCCGGGTGCGAGCTGCACAACCTCCGCTCGTCCTACGGGGCCCGGAGACGACGCCTGGTCCCTGACCAGCTCGAAGGAGAGCTGGACGCAAATCCCTGCTCGGACCTGCTTCTCAGGTAACTCAGGTGACCGTTTCATGACGTCACCACGCACGCGCACTCACGCACACGCGCACCTGGTCCTGACAGCAAGCTGACTTCTCAGGTAACTCAGGTGACCGTTTCATGACGTCACCACGCACGCGCATGCACGCGCGCACCTGGTCCTAACAGCAAGCTGTCATAGCTGACTTAACTGCGCTGAGTTAAAATGCTGGGGGTGTAGCTCGGAGGTAGAACGCCCCTGGGTTCCATCCCCGGTACCGCAAAAAAAAAAAAAAAAGTTGTGAATGATGTATTTTGGCTCCTGACTACCACATTTGATTATAGTAGATTAACAACACTCAACAAACTTACTTGCCTTCAAATAATTTTTCATTCTTCCCAAATTGTTAATTCCATCTATATGCATTGTTGGAACATATCACATTTTTTTTTCCGGTACCAGGGATTGAACCCAGAGGCATTCTACCTCCGAGCTACACCCCCAGCCCTATTTTTTATTCTTTATTTTGAAACAGGGTCTCACTAAGTTGCAGACGGCCTCACTACGCAGCTGAGGCTGGCCGCGAACCCAGATCCTCCAGTCTCAGCCTCCCAAGTACTGGGATTAAAAGCGTGCACCACCACGCCTGGCTGGAACATATCACATTTGGATTCTGATCTGTAATTCTAATACTCAAGTTTGTTTTAGACTTTTTCCTACATGTAAGAGAATGCAACGATCATTGTTAATCCTTTAAAATTGTTTTCCAGTCAATCCTTGACTGGCTGAAGTTTGTTCTTAACTAGCTTTCTTGACAAGGACTCATGAAAATGAGTTCTTACATATTCAAACCCCCGTGGCTTTTTAGCCTAAAAAAGAGACAACTAAAAATTAACTACTTAACACACATTTGCTTTCCTTGTGTGTTTCCTTGGTATTAAATGCTGCTGTGAGCTGAGCCTGGTAGTGCACACCTGTAATCCCTGTACTTCGGAGGCTGAGACGGATCAAAAGTTTGAGGTCAGCCCCCGTAACTTACTGAGGTCCTAAGCAACTTGGTGAGACCCTGTTTCAAAACAAAAAAATAAAATAGGCCTGGGGGTGTAACTGAGAGGTATATTGCCCTTGTGTTCCCCAAAAAACACCCCAGTAACACACACACACACACACACACACACACAGAGCTTCTCCATAGAAATATGAGATCAGCCCACTTTTTATACATATAAGACAATCAACTTTTTTACTAGGTTAATCAAAATCATTAATCTTTAGCTTCTATTAACTTTTTAAGTAATTAGTTTTATTGTGGGCCATTTTGTATCAATTTTATCTAGCACATAGTATGCCTTTCAACATGTATATTTAAGTCTCCTTTCTGTTTAATTTCTTGAAAGTTAACTTTTTTTTTCTGGGAAGACCTATACATTGAACTGTTTTCTTTTGGAAAGAGGGCTCTGAATTTACATCTGTTGGATCTCTTTTGCCTTTTTCCATATCTATAGTTTTCTTTGTAATCCTTTTACTAGGTAATTCTATTTCAATTTGATTGATTTTCTATTTTTCACAATGTGTGTTTCCTTTGTGTATATCTCACTATCGTTAGTTCTATGAGCTATTTTTCTCTTCATTCCTAACTTCTAACAGTCTCAGATCACCACACTTTTCACAGTGTTATCAAGTCTAATGCATGTCAGGTTATATATATATTTTTTTTTTTTTTGCGGTACCGGGGATTGAACGCAGGGGAGTTCTACCTCTGTGCTACACCCCCGGCCCTATTTTTTATACTTTATTTTGAAACCAGGTCTCATGAAGTTGCGGAGGGCCTCACTAGGTAGAGAGAGAGAGAGAGAAACCGGGAGAGAGAGAGAGAGAGCTGAGGCTGGCCGCGAACCAGATCCTCCGGTCTCCGCCTCCCAAAGTACTGGGATTACAAGCGTGCGCCACCACTCCCGGCTCTCAGGTTATATCTTATGGCAGCCTAAAAAACCAACGACAACTCACACAGGCTAGCTTAAGATATGTTACTGGCAGAAAAAGGAGATGTTTGTGTGATGCTGGGGGATCAATACTGCACCTTTATACCAAATAACACTGTCCCTGATGGAACCATTACCCAAGGTTTAAAGAGATTAACCACCCTGGCTAATGAACTGGCAGAAAACTCTGAAATTGACAACCCTTTTAGCAATATGCTCCAAAAATAGTTCAGAAACTAAAAAACTTTATTGGCCTCAGTCTCAATCTCCTTAATAGTAATAAAAGTTTGCATCCTGGACAGATGCTGGGTCATACTGTGTATCAGGGGACTAATCCAACGAATAATAAAACTCTTGCCGGGGGTGGTGGCGCACGCTTATAATCCCAGTACTTGGGAGGCGGAGACCAGAGGATCTGGGTTCGCATCCAGCTTTAGCTACTTAGTGAGACCTCCGCAACTTCGTGAGACGCGGTTTCAAAATAAAGTATAGCCGGGCGTGGTGGTGCACGCTTGTAATCCCAGTACTTTGGGAGGCGGAGACCGGAGGATCTGGGTTCACGGCCAGCCTCAGCTCGCGCATGTGCGCGCAATCTATATCGCTCTCTCTCTCTCTCCTCCTCTCTCTCTCTCTCTCTCTCTCTACCTAGTGAGGCCCTCCGCAACTTCGTGAGACCCGGTTTCAAAAATAAAGCATAAAAAAATAGGGCCGGAGGCGTAGCACGGAGGTAGAACGCCCCTGCGTTCAATCTCCGGTACCGCAAAAAATAAATAAATAAATAAATAAATAAATAAATAAAGTATAAAAAAATAGGGCTGGGAATGTAGCTTGGAGGTAGAAAGCCCCTGGGTTCAATCCCCGGTACTGCAAAAAAAAAAAAAATCTCAATAGCTAAAAACAAAACAAAACAAAAAACACCTCAATATACCACCCTAATGGGTCTAAAATTAATCTGAAAAGTTGAAAGCTTCTCATTAAAAAGAGTTGAGAAACCTGGAAGTGGTATTGCTGGGTCATAAGGTAGGTTCATTCCCTATCTTCTGAGGATCCTCCACACTGTTTTCCAAAGTGGTTGCACTAATTTGCAATCCCACCAACAGTGTATTAGAGTATCTACTCAAAAGAATGGAAACAAAATTATCAGACTAATGCATACATATCTATGTTTATAGCTGCACAATTCACAATTGCCAAACTATGGAACTAGCCAAGATATTCATCAATAGATGAATGGATTACAAAACTATGGGATATGTACACAATGGAATTTTATGTAGCCATCAGGAAGAACAAAATTACGTCATTTGCCGGGAAATGGATGGAATTAGAGAACATTATGCTTAGTGAGATTAGTCAGTCACAAAAAGTGAAAAGTCAGAATAGGGCATAGGGGGGACTCCAGACAAAGATGGAGAAAACCTCAGATGAGTAAAGAAGGTGACTTAACTGAGGGAGATGGGAGGGGGGAAGAGGGAAACACCCTAGTGCACAGGCTGTACATATACACATATATCAAAGTCAACTACTATGCTGAGAACGAGAAGGAGGGAAGGGGAGGGAGTGGGGGTGGGAATTGGGGGAGGGCTAATTGACCGATGTGTGCATGTATACTTCTACCACCCTGAAATCCATCAAGAGGTATGATTACAATGCACCAATAAAAAAGTTGAGAAGTCTCAAAGGGGGGAATGAAGCAGAAACCAGGCTATGTCCTTGAAGATGACTCTTGGTCAAAAGCCTGGAGAATAACCGGAAAAAGGAAACCTCTTTTTCCCAGACCCTCTCCCCTGTGAACATAGCTGGGACTTTCTGGACAGCTGTAACTGTAAAGATAAGGCACAGAACTGCTAGAATAAAGAGAAACAATGCACAGGCTAATTGCTGTTCTGCTTCTGCATCTTGCTATGCTAGGCAAAAAGTTTTCCGCTCAGCCCCCCTTCTGAAAGATGAGTTAGCATCTAAATAAAAACTGAAAGACCCTGAGTTCGGGGCTCAGATCCAGAGCTTTGCTCACTGAGCCTCAGTGGTGAATAGACAGACCTACTATATTGTAATCTGGCCTGAGTCCTTGTTCTCCATGGACCATGGTCCCCTGAAACAGGTCCGTAGGCAGGAGGATGCCTGAACTCCCAGGCTTCAGGTTTCTCATCCACAGAGTGAGGACCAACTGATAAAAGATAAAGATCTCCCACTCATGTGCACATATTTCCCTTTAAGGATGTAAAGGTGGGTTTTGTGAATAAAACACTATAACTTACATTATGTGTGTCTGGGACTTTAAGGTAGTTGGCCTGGAACTTTAAGACCTTTTATATTCTTTTCTTTAATTGGGTACATAGTAAATTTACATCATATTGGGGTACAGAGTGTCAGAAAAATACATGCACACAACTTTAGTCATCCTCCCCACTGCGTCCCCCCCCCTTCACCCCACAAGGCTTTGTGACTGGAATTGGCAATTTTGTGTACATTTATGACATTATTTCTACTCTTACATTCTTTATGACTTTGCCCCCCTCCCTTCCCTAATCCCCCTCAGTCACTTCCCTGGAGTCTCTGCTCATCTGTCTGATGCCCTTATTTCCAAATATCTCTCTAGCTTCCTCGTATAAGAGAGAGCACACATCTACTCGCTCTTTGGGACTGGCTATGCTCACTTGGTATAACATTCTCAGGTTTCATCCATTTTCCTACAAATGGTGTGATTTTGTTTTTCTTTATGGCAAAATTGATGGAGACCCTTTATATTCTAACAGCTCATTTGGGATTCACTGAAATCCTCCCTCCTGGGAGTGCTGCTTCTGTGGCCAGCTGGTCACCTGTCTCATGCAGGAAGGGAAATGTCACCTGAGGGAGGTCACCGTGGAGGTCAGCTGGAACAGGTGGAGCTCCAGCTTTCCCCTTAAACAGTTGATTCCTTCCCTCCTGGGAGAGCCTGAGGCTCAGGAACTTCTCTTCACTCCACACCAGCCTCTTTCTGCAGAGCTCACCAATACATCATCTGCAGGAGACATGGGGACAGGTGTCCAGGCGGGCCTGCTTTCACCAGGAGATCACCAGGGCAGACCAGGAACCAATAATAGGCATGGCCAGTACCCCCTTCACGGCTCCTGAGAAGGGCTCTGAAGTGAGGGACATCTAGGGCAGGAATAGCCTTGGAGCAGGGGTCACTACGCCTGCCTGGGGTCTTAGGCCGGGATTTCTGACTCATGACTAAGATAACTGTCAGTCAAAGCTGCTGGTATAATTGACCTCCAAGTGGTCAGGACTCAGCAATAGAACTCTTTGTGCAACTGAAATCTCAACTGTCAAAACAGCCACAGAGGCGAATGGGGCTGAGGCCCAGGTGACCAGCATGCGAGCTCCCGCCCTGTCCTGTGGCTCGCTAAGGCTTCAGAGGAAACCAAATAGAAACTCATCCAGGCAGTTTGTGCCCCTAAGGTTCTCAAACAAGAGTTTGAGTATCTGCCCCTCTCAGACTGAAGCATCTCCTTCCTTTTCCCCTCTCAACAGCAAAAGCTTCAAAAACCAGTTACCTGCCTAGGACAGTCCCCTGAGGAGGGGTGTACTCGTCAAGGTAACGTGGTGGCGGGGAGAGGGGGTGATAGTGCTGGGGAAGGAGAGAAGGGTGAGGGTGAGGAGTACTGGGCCAGGTGTGCGGGGAGGGGGGGACAGTGCCAGGGAAGGAGAGGAGGGTGAGGAGCACTGAGGAGCACTGGGCCAGGTGTGTGGGGAGAGGGGGGACAGTGCTCAGGAAGGAGAGGAGGGTGAGGGTGAGGAGCACTGGGCCAGGTGTGCGGGGAGAGGGGTGACAGTGCCGGGGAAGGAGAGGAGGGTGAGGAGCACTGAGGAGCACTGGGCCAGGTGTGTGGGGAGAGTGGGGGGACAGTGCCGGGGAAGGAGAGGAGGGTGAGGGTGAGGCTGAGGAGCACTGAGCCAGGTGTGTGGGGAGAGGGAGTGACAGTGCCGGGGAAGGAGAGGAGGGTGAGGCTGAGGAGCACTGGGCCAGGTGTGCGGGGAGAGGGGTGACGGTGCCGGGGAAGGAGAGAAGGGTGAGGCTGAGGAGCACTGGGCCAGGTGTGCGGGGAGAGGGGTGACGGTGCCGGGG
>PVJS01056561.1:0-12305 GCA_004027185.1 Glis glis | reverse complement strand
TGCTTGCCATTCTAATTGGGGTCAGATGAAATCTTAGAGTAGTTTTGATTTGCATCTCCCTGATTGCAGCCAGGAATTCTTATAGGCAGTACTGGATAAATTTATTTAGTTCTTATTAATATAACCTGCTCTTATTTGCTGTGCAGTTCGTATTCCATTGTATGAGTGAAAATAAAGTCTCATACAGTCAGTTTGACTGGTGATAGCTTCTCATTCACCCTATAGAATTTAAAATAAATTTACAAAGTAGACACCATCTAATCCATTTCACCGAAGCATTAAAAGTTCTCTGTTCCACCCACAGTGTCTGACTGGCTGCTGTGCTTTAATGCTGAGCAGTGCTGTTGTCTAAGGTACCATTGTCCTTTGCATGGCAAAGCCCGGGCCAGGCCTTGGCCATCGATTGGGAATCTAAAACTGGTTCTGATCTATTATGTTGTTTTTCTTTGACATGATTTCAAAAGAAAGTACTCGGATTAATCACTTACTGGAATTGATTTAAAGCATCTTTGTATTAATCTTAACACCTTGCCCTCTCAAATATTACGATATGCCATTTGTATTTTTAATATTGGAGCCAAGTAAATCTCTTTCAGTTTTTAGTAGAACTGGTAGCTTGTAAGTATAACTTTACAATGATTTTTAGACACCCATAATGTCTTACTTTTAATTGGAAATTATCCCAAATCTCAGTGGATACCTGTTGGTTTTTCTGACTTTAATGCCCTTATTTAGTGAGGCATTGAGTTTTGCAAATATTAATTTTTTACTAAACACTTAAGTATGATTTCTTTGAATTTTGTGCCTGGAATGATTGCATTTTAAAAGTATCCTTAGATCTGACTTCTTCAGACATCGATCTCAGTCTGTTTTAGATTCCAGGGGAGGCCTAGACCTCCTTTTAAATGGAAGCTCTGAAGGAGTTCATGGGAAGGTAGCAATGCAGCTGTGGTCAGATGATATTTCAGTGCTGGCTTATACTTCACATACTCTCATTCCTAATTATTTCTCGGGCTTTTTTTTTTAACATACCATGTAAAGGTAAGAGTTATTCATCTGGAATGAAGAATATTCCTATATCATACTTAGCTTGTGATTTGCGACAAATTTTATTTCCTTTTATGTAAGTGATTATACTATATCTAAGTTAAGAATCAATATTTTGGAAGCAAAGGCATCTTAGGTATTACATCATCAAATCTCAGACAATAAGCACATAGTCATATGTTAGAGTGTAGTACCTTCGACAACTTCAGCCAGACCTGCTTTCTTTTTATTTACCAGTTCTTAAGAGTGGATGTCACGCTGGATTCAATTACTTTGCTAGTTTTTACGTAACGAGTCCAGAACCCTGCCTCATTTATCTGTGAAACATACCTAATAACTAGCATGGGTCACTCTGAGGTAATAAAGCCTGAGATAAGGAGGATGATCCCATAATGATATGTGCCAGATCTCTATTTTTGGTCTCTATTGTCCTCACTATTTCCAGAGATTATGTTCAGACCTCACACTGATCCATTCTGTCACAAGTTCCTTACTTTATTCTTTGGTGTCAGTTAAAATAGGAAACAGGAAACTGTATTGGCAGCTTCAACTGCATGTGTTTGAGAAAGAGATTAGTTCCTATTTTTGGATTATACCCTAATTTGGATTCTAGGATTGTAGCTCTATGCCCATATTATTATTATCATTATTATTAATTCGTGTGTGTGTGTGTGTGTGTGTGTGTGTGTGTGTGTTACTAGGGATTGAACCCAGGGGCATTCTACCTCTGAACTACACCCCAGCCCTATTTTTTATTAGTTATTTTGAAACAGGATCTCACTAAGTTGCTGAGCCTGGCTGTGAACCTGCGATCCTTCTGTCTCAGCCTCCCAAGTACTGGAATTACAAGTGTGCACCACCACACCCAGCTTCACATTCACATTAAATGAAAGGAAACAACCCCAGAAATACTTGTCTATCCTTATATTTAGGTTGTGCATTTCATAGTACTAATTAGATATTATTGCCTTCAGCCTTGGGTTTGTCCTCTCTCCATATTGCCCAAATAAATAACCCAATAATCTGAAAGCTATGTTTGAGTTTGTGGTTTATAACTCCACAGTATTAGATTATTTTCATTCCTGTTTGATTGGAAGTCCCCCCCCTTTTGTCTATTTATGTAAATTCCTTTTGGAGTAGTTTTTCTTCATTATAATCATTTTAGAGAACATTCCAAACATTGCCAAGTCCAGTCTCCCCCAACCCAGTCTCCTAGTACTGGGGATTGAATGCAGGGGTGCTCTGCCTACCACTGAGCTATACCCCCAGCCCTTTTTTCATTTTTTATTTTGAGACAGGGTCTTCCTAACTTGCCCAGGCTGGTCTTGAACTTGTGATCCTCCTGCCTCAGTGTCCTGAGTTGCATCAGATCCTGTTTTTAGGTGTATGAAGTTAATACTCTGAGAGATTAGTGTCTGTTATTTTGATTCTTCATGTTCATCTCATCACTGTCCATCTAACTTTCTATAGGTTGTCTATTATGCATCTCAATTTCCACTACAGGCTCCTGCTTGTTGAAAACCTAAATTTAATATTCTTATCATAAAGATACAGAACTTGTATTCTTCCTTTGTGGGTTTTCTCCTCACCGTTTTCTTTGTCTTTTTTTTTAAATCTCCACATTGAAAAATTTTCTGAGACTAGGTATTTTTGTGAAATAAGTCAAACTACTTTAGGGCCAGGTGGTTTTTTTTTTTTTTTGGTTTGTTTTTGATTTGTTTGTTTGGTTCAACTGGGGATTGAACCCTTGGGCATTCTATCTCAGACTTATACCCCCAGCCTTTTTTTTTTTTTAGGTACCGGGGATTGAACCCAGGGGCATTCTACCTCTGAGCTATACTCCCAGCCCTAGTTTTCATTCTTTATTTTGAAACACGGTCTCACTAAGTTGGGAGGCCTCACTAAGTAGCTGAGCCCAGCCCTTTTTAAATTTAATTTTTCATTTTGAAACAGTGTCTCATTATGTTGCTCAGACTGGGCTTGAACCTTTGATCCTCCAGTCTCAGCCTCCCAAATACTGGGATTACAGGTGTGTGTCACTGCTCTCAGTTTAGGGCTACACTTTTAATTGTGAAGGGAGATGTTAGTTTAATGTCTGGAATCGGCTGGAAACCTGAAAACTTACTTCTACTCTAAAAATTAGTAATCTAAGTCCTTAATACTCCATAAAGTATTAAAAGGTAGTTGCTAATAAGTAATAGGATTTTCCATGTGATCTTCTGAAGAATATGTAATATAAAATTCTAAAGAGTGAATAAATATATTCATATTAAAGAAGTTAAAACAATTTTATAAAATTCTCTTTTAAACATTGAAGGGTAGCTTGGAGTGCTGGCACACATCTGTAATTCCAGCTATGCAGGAGGCTGAGGCAGGAGGATTGCAAATTCAAGGCCAGCCTGTGCAACTTAGTCTATGTCTTAAAATGAAAAATCAAGAGCTGGGGATGTTGCTCAGTGGTAGAATGCCCTTGGGTTTAACCCTCAGTACCATAAAAATAAAATTAAATAAATAAGTAAGTAAGTGAATACAGTTGAGGGGTAATGCAGCATTTTGACAGTTGTTTCTCTCCAGGAGATTGGGATATTTCTTTAGGGACCTTTCAGGGGTTGGGAGTTCGGTTTTGTTCAAGTGCCATAATGGATATGAAAGCTGCATGTGAATTTTAGTAACTGAACATTATGCAAAGTCACATCATATTCAGATTATGATTTTGACCAATCATGAGTTGCCAGTCTTTTCTCCATGGCCACATTGGGTCTGTGCCATCATTTTTCATTGTCAGTTCGAAAAATTTCAAATATAGTATCATTTGTGCTATGTTACTAGAGGGCTTTTTTGTCACCTTAAATTATTCTTGGGAAGTAGGCAGGGTAAATGCAGTAGCTCACCTATATTCTAAACAAGAGCCAAACTGAAGGAATATTTAAGAGCAGTGTATTGAAAGTTGGATAGAAATGTATATTTAAGTTCTATTCTGACCCTAAAAATTCCTTGATTCTGGTTTGCATTGTAGTTCCATTTTTCCTTAATTACTTTTCCTTAAGAATTGGGTACCTTGAAGATAACTAAATTCATTTATGCATTTCTTAGAAGTGATGAGTAACTGAAGAGTATAAGAGTAGCATCTGGTACTAGTTATTATTGGCCAGATGACAATTCATATATCATTATCCAGTTCACATGCCATTATCCGATTTTGTCATTATACATTATTCTTCAGTGAAAATCTTCTGTACGATGCTAATGATGTCTACATTTCATCCTAAATTTGTTCAAACCTATGTAATATATAACACCAAGAGTAATCTTAATGTAAACTGTGAACTATTAAGTGATAAGGATGTGGCAGTATAGGTTCATCAGTTGTAACAAATGTACCACTCTGAAGAGTGAGTCAACCATGCTTGAGGATATGCATATTTGGGGGTGGGGGCAGGAGGTATATGGGAAAGCTCTATACTTCTCATTTTTTTCTTCGAACCTAAAATTACTGTAAAAAGTAACGTCTAATAAAAATGTTATTCTGATGCTTCATTATCATTTGATCTACCTGCCATGTGGGAACACACGGCAGTGTGCATTATGCTCTAAATTTATTTTTATTTCAATACATCCCTTTACACTTAATTTAGGAGAATTTGAATATTTTCGCTTGATAGTATTACAGTATAAAAAAGGAACTATCTGTTATATTTTTGGATGAATATTGCCATGCTGTGAATAGTAGATTTTGTAATGGAAAAGAAACACTTTATAGGATAGAATTCTCATTCTCTATAATGAAATGCATAAACTAGGTAATTGTACACATTTATTATCTACTGAAAAGCTTTTATTGTACTCTGCAGAATAATAAGTTTGTACATGTATAACAAACACAACATTCTGTTTTTCCTAAAATGGTTTTAAGAAATCAAACTCCAAACATGGAATGGGTTTTCAATTTGGCCATACATTTATTTACTCTGCCCTTTATTTTACTTTGTTTTTTAAAATGGAGTAGCAATTAGGTATAATAAACTATACCTTGATGATCATTTGGAATTAACTTTTCTTTTCCTCTTATGAAGAATAGAATATGTATGTCAGGCATAGTGGTGCACACCTGTATTTACATCTACTCAGGAGTCCCAGGCAGGAGGATGGTGAGTTCAAGGCCAGCCTGGCAAGACCATGTCTCAAAAGCAAAGAGATAAACACAAAAAAAAATCCTAAAAGAGTATAATATGCAGTTGCAATTATTCAAAATGATCATTTTGGTGGCTGTTGCCATTTTTTAAATTTCTTGATTGTAAATAAGTGTCATGTTTAGATTGAGTAATGGTTGCTCTCTGTGTCCTCTAATGCTATGCATGGCTATTTTATTTGTCTCCTGTAAGTGAAGTCTTTCCTGTACATAAAGAGGAAAGTGAAGTCTTTCCTGTACATGTGATTATAGACTCTAAATTCTTGAACTACCTGAGGTAATGGTCTATATACAGAGTCTTAAAGATCTTGTGAAAACTAACATAATTCTTGATCTTTGGAGTGGACCTTAGTGTAAATTTCCAACCTTAAGTCTCAGTTAAGAAGATCTGTGTTTTATGAAGCTGGTGACTCTGGACATCTTTGAGAACTATGAAGCTCCAGCACCTATAACTCTCTATGTTCTTCTGCATAGTAGTCGGTGAGTAGAGGAAGGTAGGCTGTTAGATAGCCTTTGACTCTCGACATTGTTTTGAGGCTGGGTCCAAAAGATTGAGCCTAGTTTCCATTGATGGAGGTATATGTGATCAGAAGCAATCCAAATCCACTTTGTTTAGTCTGAAGGTAGTGCTTTCTCTTCTGTTTTTCTAAAGCATGAGTTCTTTAAGGTTGAAAATTATGGGAGTTGAAGCAAATTTGTATGGTTGAAGATTATGTTTACCTTCTTTTTTTGTGTGTGGTACTGGGGATTGAACCCAGGGGCATTCTACCTCAGATCTACACCCTCAGCCCAATTTTTTATTCTTTATTTTGAAACAGGGTCTCACTAAGTTGTTGAGGGCCTCACTAAGTACCTAAGGCTGGCTGCGAACCTGTGATCCTCCTGTCTCAGCCTCCCAAGTACTGATATTACAAGCGTGCGCCACCAAGCCTGGCCTATGTTTACCTTTATTCCAGAATTCAACTTCTACTCCCCCTCTCCAACAACATAAATGAAGACAGTGGTGCTGATAATTGATGTTACAGATTACCAGTCATTTGGCTCTTGAAATTTTACGTTGTTGAAAAGATAGTTTCATCTTTTAACTTAGGACCTATAAATTCAGAATAACTGATGAGTTAGATATAAGCTAATATAAGTTGTATGAGTAAAAATTTCTTAGTTTCCATAGAATTCAGCACTAATGAAGATTAAAGAATTATACATCTGTCTCAGGAATCTCTTTTTTGTAGTAATGAACCAGAGGATTTACAAGAGTATCACCCTACTCCAATAAGAGAACCAGGACTCTTGGTGGTTGGTATCTAGACCTCCAACTCCCAGGCTTAGACTCATTCTGCCCGGCTACGTGTTTTTAGAGTGGGAAGAAGGCCAGACAACTGGCCTCATTCTGACTTGTTTTTGAATGGTTTTTGTTCATTCTTGAAAATAGAGCCAGCACTAACTTCTAGTGTACTTGGCTATCTACATTATACAGAATAATTAGGGTTAATGGGTGGTTGGGAGGAAGAGGTTCTTTTTCTTTTATATTTACTCTAGTTTCTGTCCAGAGGACCTTTCCCAGAACCAGATAATCTCCTGAATCCAATTTCCCAACTGACAACAGCATTGACATTTTTCTTTTGTGAAGAGCTCTGAAGTGTCTTTGTAGATCAGAGTGATTGATTTTTAGATCAGATTGGCTTATGGCCTTGAGAGGTCATGGTGGCACTGCGGCTCCCTCTCATATGCTTTAGGCTCTTTTTTTTTTTATTCCATGGGACACTGTCAAGACCAGATGATGAGAAGCTTACTTTGATCTACATACAAAGTAAAACTAGTGGAAAAAGAAAGGCCCTGTTCTTGTCAAAGGCAGGGCAGCCACCAGTGGGCAGTCATTTGTAGCCAAGTGCTTGCTTTTGCTGCCTTGCTTTTCCCCATGGAGGGGTCTCTGAACCACCAGCCAGGACCTGACTCTCCCATCTGAGGTCATGCATTAGGGCTCAGAATTACCTCTTGCCTCCTGAGGAGGCAAATTATTCCAAACAGCTGCAGACTTAAACCTTGGCTCGCGAAAGCCAGAGTGGTAATAATTATTTTACTTTAACCAACAGAACAGCACATTTGAGGATATCAATTATCCAGACAGTGTAACTGATGTGGAAGCCTTTCTACTAGGGAACTGCTTACAGGCTGAAAACTCACAAATCATTTTTCTGTGTTCTTTCTTCTCCCTTTTGCTCAATAAACACCCCTCCCCCTTTTCGTCATGGAGGGAAAGAAAGAGAAGTATGCATAGCTTATTGTAAGTGGAACTGTATTCATAAATAGCTCCTTGATTGAGAACAAATGCCTCATTAATCTTTAGTGCTTCAACCAGAGAGCACAAAGTCAGGAAGAATGATGAGTGACATTATGGGAAGCCTGACACACTGCACTACACACCAGGCTGTGCATGCCCAGAGGTCATGGGGCTGCAAGGCCTATCTCCTTTGCAAAGAGATCCCCAGGAAGAGTGGAGGGAGAAAACTGCAGTGTAGGCACTTCTTGTGAAAGGCAAATCCAGTGGCAGGAGGAAGAAATCATGTATTTTGCTGTTTATTGTTGATGGCCATGCTGGGAAGAAAGAATAAACCAGCTGAGTTTTTATTGAAAGCCAAATGTTATATAATTTTAACAAAGTTAGATGTATGTTCAACTTGAAGTACTTTGCTCAGGATCCTGAAAATATTATTATATAAATGTACTAAGCTCCATGTAGATTACCTCTGACCAGCCAGAAATTATATAGGTGCTGCTTCTTGCTACGTAGTGTGTGACTGGCTTGCTACACAGTGCCAGAAGGGTACCCTACAAGCCTCAAATTAACTTTCATAGTAATGTAAGCAATGCCATTAGAAAGATAAATCTGGGGGGGGGGAGAGCTTTGAAAGAAACACAAAGTGTGATTTTCTGTTCATCTGCTCTTCTTTCACACAAATGGTGGTATTGTGCTATTTAAATATTTAAAATGTAGAACATTTATTTGGTTAGTGTTTTAAATTAAATGATAAAAATTCTATCTATAATTTAGAAAATACTGAATGAAAATTCAATTTATATAGTATAGAGTTCTAGATAATTTCAGTCTGTTGGAATATAGGACCACTTCACTTAAAAGGTTTCTTTCTGAAAATATTTATAGATGGTTATGGTTTAAGTGAGTCACTGCGAGTCTTTCATGTTAATATTCAAAGAAGATTTACAAAACGACTGTTTTAGCTGAAGTATATATCCTAGGGTATGACAGTTTCAGTAGAAAGACATTCTTTTGAAAGGGTCATTAGTTTTCATGTTTAACTTTCCACTATTCCACTTGTTATATTTCATTTTAGTTAATGTTATTCTTTGATGGTACTGGGGATTCAAACCCAGGTCCTTACGCATGCTAGTCAAGTACTCTACTACTGAGCTACATCCCTGCCCTGGTACTGTCATAGTTTCTCAGGGCTCTAAACTTGGCTCTCGTCTCCACTCTAACCCACATAGTAATCTCATCCTGCCTCATAGCTTTAATGGTTTTAAATAGCATCTAATCTTTGTTGGCTTGTACATTTCTATGTCCAGCTCAGCCTCCCTAAACTGCAGACCCATAAGCCATCACCTGATCCTGAACTCAATTCCAGATCTTCTGCTATAGGTTTTCTCATTTCCAGTGGCTAGACATTTTAGCCTCCCAGCTTATGAGACCAAAAGCTTTATAGCTTTTCCTTTCTTTTTTTTTCTTTTTTTTTTTTTTTTGGTAGTACTAGGGATTGAACTCAGAGGCATTTTAGTTGATGAAAGTCTTACTACTTGCTGAGGCTGTCCTTGAACCTGCAGTCCTCCTGTCTTAGCCTCCCAAGTACTGGGATTACAAGCATGTGCCACCACACCCAGTTTTGAGTTTTTCCTTTTTTTGATACTCTGTCTGAGAGTAAATCCTGTCTTCTCTACATTCAAACTTAATCTAGAATCCTGGCCAGTTCTTATCATCTCTGCTGATATTTCACAAGTCTGATCCACTCATTACCTCTTTTCTGGATCATGGCAGTATTTTGTGCTATTTCCCACTTCTACCCATGTACCCCTATAGTCTGCTTCACATAACAGTTGGAGTGATCCATTTAATATGTAAGTCAGATTACGTCCTTGCTATGCTCAAACCTTACAGTTGTTTCCCATCTCGGTTAGTGTGGCCTGTGAAGGTGTATCACGTGTCCATTTCACTTTGGGACCGACCATCTTGCCCAGGAGAAAAGGCCACTATCTGCCTGTTTCACCTTTCCTAGATAACTCCATGGCCTATTCCCATAGCATCTGCCCTCTGACATCTATATAATCTACTCATTTAGTTTGTCTACCCCTCCCTATCCAAATTAAGTTCCCTTGATGGCAGGATCATTGTCATTCACTGTTGTTGCTCAGTGTCTAGAGATGTCATGGTGATGAATATTTGTTGAATGAATGAATGTTTTCACTTATAACACAATAGATGTGAACATCTATGTGAAAGGACTCACTTCCTAGTATAAAGTTCATTGTAGGTTGTGGAATTTCTATCCAGTGGCACTGCAGGAAGCCTGTCATTCAATTTCCTAATCACTCAGAATTACACCAGCCCTCTCCTTATGTGAGAGCTTGTCCTCTCTCCAGCCCTGATAAATGAGCCACAGATGCAGAAATGGTTCTTGTGTGTATTGTTGATCAGCACTAGTTTTCCTTTAATGTAATTAATTACCCTTTGTTTTCCCAGCTCAGACAGCCCTATTTTACAGTTTTACATTTCTGCTATGAACATGTCAGATGAGAGAGAGAGAGAGAGAGAGAGAGTGTGTGTATTGCGGGGGGTACTTCAATCTCATAATTTTTCTATGGCTCTGAAAATTCGCTTTAGTAGCACTTATGGGTATGTCAGCTAAAATGAGAGCTTCTTATGAGGCAGCCTGAGAATGTTTGTATTGGCATTTCTTTAACTGATGTTTTATAGAAGAACCATTGGAACATGATTTTCCTCTACTATAAATAATGAACAACTGCAATAGCTGCATTATAACAATGCCCTTCTCACCATTGTTGTTAATGTTATGTCAGCAGTTTGATTATAAACACACTTTTTCATGGTTTAATAACTCAGCCATAAGGAAATCATTTCATGTTGCAAATTGGTATACTAGCAAGTGGTTCATCTCAGTGGTGAATTTTTTTATGAAATCAAAATTTTAAAAATATCTGGCATTGTTAAAAGGGGATTTTGTCAGTGGTGTTAGGTGAAGGAATAGGACCTAAACAGGAACAGTACAGTGTTCAGAATATGATCTGATTTTTATTTTTTCATTCAGCTTTGCTACCCTTAGGGGGGGGGAAATGCAACAGAATGGCTTTTTCAATGCTGTTTTTGGGAGACAGAAATAACAGCTGCCTTATAGAGTAATCATGTTGTAACGGGCATTTTAGTATAAGTTTTGTTTTGTTTTAGGGGAAATTTGGTTGACTAGCAATATCTAAATCTTTATAACAGTGAAACATTTTATTCTGGGTGTTATTGTTTCTGGAAAAGGCATGCTCATTAAACATAAGATAAAACAAGGCTGATAACAAGCAGACTGTTTAGTGTTACTTATTTTGTCTATGAAGCTGAAGCATTTTGGTATCTCCATAGGTTATATTGTAAAGAAGTTTCATTTTACTGAAAGACACTAGAAGATATCATAGTTGTAACATTCTAAATTTTCACTTAGTAAAAAAATATAGGTTAAACATCAAGTTATTTTAATTTTAAATTGCATATATTTCATGCAAAAAGATTTAATTCCATGTGTTTGTGTCTCTGGGTTTTCTTTTATTAATATGAATGTATTTAATATTATTATCAATGTCTGTCATTCCCAACATGCTCAAATTTTCAAACCTGATTTAATCTTTCCCAGAAAAATGCTGATAGCATTTAATCCATTGGCCCTTCAGTTGTTTTCTATTCATAATCTAGCATTAGAGCTTGCTGTTCTTCAGGGACCCACGTGATCAATTTATTTAACACACCTTAGAATTTTTACTTACTGCCATATTTTATAATGATTCATACTTGAGTGTTTATGGATCCACCATATTTTTCATTACTATTGTAAGTTTCAAACTTTAATCTATTATTATTATTAAAATTCAGATATTAAAATAAAACTTAAACTACTGATTATTGCAGTTATCAACAATGTTGGAATATAATGATACCATTCGTTAATGTATTGTTTTCATTGGCAGAGTTGAGTAGTTGCAGTAAACTCTGTAATTGTTTAAAATTTAAACTAGTGAATATCTTTTACAGAAAAGGGTTCATGACTGTTGGACTGGGTGATCTTAGGCAAGTTACCTAATTTCCTAAGTCTTGGTTCTTCTGATTCTTGGTTTTCTCATTTATAAACTGAAATATTAACTACATAATAAATTTGTGTTAAGGAAGGAAGGAAGTAAAGTATATGAAACTTTTGGCATAATGTGAAGAATGTATAAGGTTTTTTTTTGATGCTGGGGATTGAAGTCAGGGGCATTCTACCTCTGAGTTCCACCCCCAGCCCTATTTTGTTTTTTATTTGGAAGTAGGGTCTTCCTGAGTTGCTAAGAGCCTTACTAAGTTGCTGAGGCTGGCTTTGAACCTTCAATTCTCCTGTCTCAGCCTCCCAAGCACCAAGTTTACAGGCATGTGGCACCACTCTTGGCTTGTATAATACTTTTAATAGGTGGTCTCTCTTCTGATTTTTATTCTTGGTACCCAATTGAATAAGCCGTCATCCTAAAAGACACTTTTCTTTCTTTTTTTTTTTTTTTGTGGTACCGGGGATTGAACCCAGGGGCGGTCTACCTCCGTGCTACACCCCCGGCCCTATTTTTTTATGCTTTATTTTGAAACCGGGTCTCACGAAGTTGCGGAGGGCCTCACTAGGTAGAGAGTGAGAGAGAGAGAGAGAGAGAGAGACAGAGAGAGCGCACGCGCGCTGAGGCTGGCTGCGAACCCGGATCCTCTGGTCTCCGCCTCCCAAAGTACTGGGATTACAAGCGTGCGCCACCACGCCCA
>PVJS01056560.1:0-12305 GCA_004027185.1 Glis glis | reverse complement strand
ACCGAAAAAAAAAAAAAAAAAAAAGAAAGAAAGGGTCTCACTAAGTTGCAGAGGGCCTCACTAAGTTGCTGTGGCTGGCCTCGAACCTGGGATCCTCCTGTCTCAGCCTCCCAAGTACTAGAATTACAAGTGTGTGCCACCACACCTGGCATGGACCATGTTTTCAAAGATTGAATCCATATCTTGGTTGTCCACTTTGGTCAGTAATGTGAACTAATGTGTAAGTAAAGTTTGGTATATTTCCCAAGGATATGAGAAATATGTTAGCAATTACTTTCATAATTTTGGAAATGGTATTTATTTATTTATTTATTTTTGCAGTACTGGGGATGGAACCTAGGGGCATTCTACCTTTCAGTACACCCCCGGCACTATTTTTTATTCTTTATTTTGAAACAGGGTCTCACTAAGTTGCAGAGGGCCTCACTAAGGAAATGGTATTTCTAAAGTTAGCAAGTAATATAAGTGTGTGAATGTATGTGTGGAGCACAGGTTTTACCTTTAGAAATTTTGAATTTTCTTTTTCGGTTTGGCTAATTTCTTAAGTACGAGGGTATCTGTGATTCAGATTATTCCCTTGGGGCCTGTTGTTCTTTGCTTGACTCAACAGTAAGGTAAGAGAAGCTCTCAAATTCTTTCTTTTTTCTTTTTTTTTTTGCGGTACTGGGGATTGAACCCAAGGGGCGTTCTACCTCCGAGCTACACCCCCGGCCCTATTTTTTATACTTTATTTTGAAACTGGGTCTCACGAGGTTGCGGAGGGCCTAAGTAGCTGAGGCTGGCCGCAAACCCGGATCCTCCAGTCTCAGCCTTCCAAGTACTGGGATTACAAGCGTGCGCCACCATGCCCGGCAGAGAAGCTCTCGAATTCTTAAGCATTCATCCCCAAGACAACTCTCATGCCCTATTTTTAAAATTCTCTTGACATTGGCCCATC
The DNA here is from genome assembly GCA_004027185.1 of Glis glis. NCBI lineage: Eukaryota > Metazoa > Chordata > Mammalia > Rodentia > Gliridae > Glis > Glis glis. The sequence goes on along the minus strand of PVJS01056560.1, from coordinate 11,368 downwards.
TATTTTTATAGTACATCAGTTAGATGTCTTTGAGGGTGAAGGTTTCTGCAAGATAGGGGTTCAACTTCCTCCAAGACCTGAGAAGCCCCGAGAGCCCCTACCAGGGACTCACCACAGAGCATCTCCATGTTCTTGAGAAGTGAGGCCACATTCATGTGTGAGGCATGATTAGCTCTAGTCTCACCAGAATGGAAGACATATTCACAATTGGTGGGGGGGCACTGGGAATTGAACCCAGGGGTGTTCTACCTCTGAGTACACCCCCAGCCCTATTTTACTTTTTATTTTGAAATAGGGTCTCACTAAGTTACTGAGGGTCTCCCTAAGTTGCTGAGGCTGGCCTTGCGCCTGTGATCCTCCTGTCTCAGCCTCCCAAATGCTGGGATTACAGGTGTGCACCACCACATCTGGCTGTAATTTTTGATTTAATAAAAAAAGTTGATCTACACATCTTTTTTCAAAAGCGAAGTAACAAGAGCAGATTGAAGATGAGAACTGGAAAGGGAGTTCAAGGATTATTTAAAAGCTAATCGATGTGGGCCAAATTACTTAATGTGTTCAGTACTTGGTTTCCTCATCTGTATAATGGGCATTATGATCTAAACTAATTCTTAGTGGTGTCAGGATCTAAAGCTTGCTGAGCATTTGGGTGAGAGCCCAGTTCATAGTAAGAGCTCAAATAAACACCTCCGGGTAGTAACAGTGCCAAAGTCTCTTACTAAAAGTAAAAACAAAAGGAAACCAAACCAACCCAGACTCAGAGAGACTGACTCATCGAAGATTAAGCGGTTTCCTAACGCACAGCTGAGCCTGGTTTCCCTGCCTCATGCTTGAATGGTTCACTCAACTGGCATTTTTTTTTTTTTTTTGGTCCACAGATAGTACAAGCCAGCTTTCTTGTAGGTGGAGTTCACAAGCAATTCTATGAGTACTTGCTAGCCAGAAGGGAGTCCCTAGCACTCTCAGCACGCTGCTGTTTCTGGCACGACTTTTCTGTACCTGGGAAAATGGTGGCAGCAGCAGCAGCAGTCGCAGTAGCTGCAGTCCCAGCGTCAGCTCCGTCAGTGGGGATGCCCAGGGTCTGCAGGGTGTATTCGGCCGCGTACGTCTTTGCTTCATCCACATAGGCGCTTAGCTTCGGAGGCGTGAAAGGGTGGCTGGAAAGTATAGTCAGTTGGGTTAGACTTTTTTTTTTTTTTTGGTTCTGGGGATTGAACCCAGGGGCAGTCTACCTCCAAACTACACCCCCAGCCCTTTTTATTTTTATTTATTTACTTATTTTTGCGGTACTGGGGATTGAACCCAGGGGCATTCTACCTCCAAACTACACCCCAGCCCTATTTTATTTTTATTTGAAACAGGGTATTGCTAGGTTAATGAGAGTCTCACTACTTGCTGAGGTTGTCCTCAAACCTGTGATCCTCCTGTCTCAGTCTCCCAAGTACTGGGATTACAGGTGTGTGCTACCATGCCTGGCTCGGGTTAGATGTTTTTAAACTTGTATACTGAGTCAGGTGAAAACTGAAGATGGTGATAGATTTTTAAGATGATTGAGTGATGGGACTTTTTATGGTTATCTTTTTTTTTTTTTTGCGGTACCAGGGATTGAACCCAGGGGCGTTCTACCTCCGGGCTATACCCCCAGCCCTATTTTTTGTTCTTTATTTTGAAACAGGGTCTCACTAAGTTGCTGCAGGGCCTCACTAAGTAGCTGAGGCTGGCCGTGAACCCGGATCCTCCGGTCTCAGCCTCCCAAGTACTGGGATTACAAGCGTGCACCACCACGCCCAGCTTGTATGGTTATCTTTCATTTTCCTTGCTACTAAAACCTTCCAAATGTATGTGCATATAGGAGTATTTGTGAATTAGCCCAGAACATCAGTGGTCTCATGATGATAGTCCTGAGACAAATTTGTAACTCACTTACATGGGTTTTCTAAGGTAAATGTGAAACACGGTTGTTTCTAAAATATACATAAATGCAGGCTTCAGATAAAATTCAGAAGGTGATGTCCACTAACAGAGAGGTTACATCTTTGATCCAGAATTTTAGATGATGGGGTATAGTGTTATGTATAAAATAATGTCATTGGTTCAACCTAAATACTACCCATATAAAAGAATTGGCTATGGTTTTTCATTTCTATCACATTGTGCATTATCTTCTGTGTTCCATTGGTTGATTACACTACACAGTACTACTAATTTATACTATACTAGACTTTGATGTCTAGTTGAAATTTTGAGGCTTTTAGGTGCTAGTCTCATAGCTGGCACATACATCCTAACCACACATATCAATATTTGCATTTAATGACAAATGAGTAGGTAACAGACTTGAACATTTAAATTGTTTAGGTAGCCAGGCGTGGTGGTGCGTGCATGTAATCCCAGTACTTGGGAGGCTGAGACAGGAGGATCCGGGTTCGCGGCCAGCCTCAGCTACTTAGTGAGGCGCTCTGCAACTTAGACCCTATTTCAAAATAAAGAATAAAAAAATAGGGCTGGGGGTGTAGCTCGGAGGTAGGATGCCCCTGGGTTCAATCCCCAGTACTGAAAAAAAAATTGTTTAGGTAATGATCAAATATGCTTAGTTTACAAGCAAATCTTATTCTAAAATCTGAATGATTAAGAATTTGGAGATGTTACGCACATTGCAGGATTCTGGCTGGCTAGAGCAGGAATAGTTATTTTGTATAAGAATAGTTGTCGTTGGTCTTGTCCAATGGCAGAATGCAGCTGGTATACTGGCTGTCCCCAGTTATTTTTCTGACAAATTTCTTCTAATATCTACAAAAACAAAAAAAAAATGTTTTCCCCTCAAATGTCACATTTACATCATTTCTCTAGTTTTTAGATTTTAAACTCTGATTTTCAGAGTTTAAACTAACATGAGAACATATAAGATGCTACATGGTTTAATGACATAAAATTTAAGTTGAACTGAATTTGAACTCCATTAAAATGTTTTATCTATTAGTAGGTTTATAAATTTATTTCCATGCCATTTACTCTAATATTTTTTTTTGGTACTGGGGATTGAACCCAGGGGTATTCTATCTCTGAGCCACACCCCCAGCTCCTTTTTTATATTTTGAAGTTGGGTCTTCCTAGGTTGCTGAGGGTCTAGCTAAGTTGCTGAGGCTGGTCTGGAACCTGTAATCCTCCTGTTTCAGCCTCCTAAGTACTGGGCTTACAGGTATGCTCAAATATGCTTTTAGTTTAGTCCATTAGCTCTAACTTTTTACCAAGAGCTTAATTTCATGATTAGTTTGATGTATTTATTCCATTAAAAAAACTGGTGCTCCAGCACCATAGATAGATTTAGTTATTATTACCTTTAAGCTCTATGTTTATAATGGTTTACAGAAGATAATCTAAGACTATATTCTTATTTCATATCATTTGTCATAGGTTGTGTATGTGTATGTGTGTGTGTGTGTGTGTGTGTGTGTGTGTATGCGTGTGTTACTGAGGATTGAACCCAGGGTCATTCTACCTCCGAGCTACACTCCCAGCCCTATTTTTTATTCTTTATTTTGAAACAGGGTCTCACTGTGTTGCAGAGGGCCTCACTAAGTAGCTGAGGCTAGCCGCGAACCCGGATCCTCCAGTCTCAGCCCCCCAAGTACTGGGATTACAAGCGTGCGCCACTATGCCTGGCTTTACTTTTTACTTTTAGATAGAGTCTAACTAAGGTACAGAGGGCCTTGCTAAGTTGCTGAGGCTGTCCTTGAACCTGTGATCCTCCTGTCTCAGCCTCCCAGGTACTGGAATTACACGTGTGCACCACGCCGGGCTTGTCATATGGTTTTAATCTAAGATTTTCAAAAAACTGTTAAAAGTTTTATGGGTTAGTATTTGTTGATGAGCATTGATAGATAAGTATTGATAGTTGCAATGTTTTTACTTGTTTGGCAACACACCACTTCTGGCTATTTTTATGATGATTTGCTTTTTAGTATCTTTTTGCTTGTTTTCATTTTTCTGGTGTAATTAACCCAAACTGAGTCTGTTCTAAAGGCTCATATTTTCTTCATGCAGAAGTCATTTTTGGTGTTCCAGAGTCCTGATGTTCCAGTTAGTCAGCAGAATCAGTCTGCTGTGCAAAACAGGATATAGCTTTCAGAAAATAATTCGGTGAGACAGAGCAAATGCCCTGGGATATGTCTCTTGGATCTTCTTATTTCATCTGTGTTAATATTAATCCAGCTGCATGGCATGAAAATTTCCAGTTTATTAATTTGTAGATTGTTCTTATTTTCTGTTAACTCTTTTTTAAAAAATACTGTTGTTGGCCGGGCGTGGTGGTGCATGCTTGTAATCCCAGTATTCGGGAGGTGGAGACTGGAGGATCCGGGTTCGCGGCCAGCCTCAGCTACTTAGTGAGGCCCTCCACAACTTCGTGAGACCTGATTTCAAAATAAAGTATAAAAAATAGGGCCGGGGGTGTAGCTCGGAGGTAGAACGCCCCTGGGTTCAATCCGTGGTACCGCAAAAAAAAAAAAAAATACTGTTGTTTTGTAGCATCTCTTGTCATCTCTGGAGCATTCTGCAAGGCTCCTGAGCAATAATAACAGCTTTTGCTGGAGGCTGGTTTGCCTGCCTGTTGCTGCCAGGTGAGCAAACACACTCAGGGAGCCCCAGCGCTAACTGCCGACTTGGCAGGACAGTACGCAGCCCTCCGCTCTTCCGGTTGGAGGCTCACAGCTCTACTATGGGGTATGTTGGTTGGGGTGGATGGTCTTCAATTTTTCAACCATAGTTGTAAAAGTTCAGAGACAAATTAATTAATGACCTTTTATTAGGTGACAGAGATGGTTATTCACAGATTAATAGAAAGCATGAGTAATTTCTAACCAGAGTTTAATATAAAAGGTGTAGATCTTGCTATAGCAGCTCTCAGAACTATTATACAGAATCTATGATTATTGACTTTTAAAATTTTCTTGAAAGATTTCTAAAAACCCCAGGATTTTAAGTTCTGTATTTTGGGTTTTGACGGAAGAGAAGGTGACTAGTTTTTGTATTTTCCTGGAATTCTCCATCATGTTGCTTACTGTTTGCATTATAATTATCTGTTTACATGTCAGTATTATCCCATTGAATTGCCATATGATGTTTTTAATATATTTTTATTGGTGCATTGTAATTATACATCATAGTGAGGTTCAAAGTGATACAAACAGGCCTGCATATAACACTTGAAGTGTTTCCCTCCCGATCCCATCCCTCTCCCAAAAGCTATAGGGCTTTTGTTTGTGTGTGTGTGTGTGTGTGTGTGTGTGTGTGTGTGTGTGATGCTGGGGATTGAACCTAGGAGCATTCTACCTCTGAGATACACCTGCAGCTTTTTTTATTTTTTTTTTATTTTGAAACAAGGTCTCACTAAGTTGCTAAGGGTCTCACTTAGTTGCTGGAACCTGCGATCCTTCTGTCTCAGCCTCCCAAGTACTGGTATTACAGGTGTGCACCACCATGCCTGGCTCTGCCATATTATTTTTGATAGCAAAGATTTTGTTATATTCACTTTTTACCTCTCCAGAACCTAGCACAATACACGCGCAAAAAAGAAGCCTATATTGGAACAATGGCATTCAGTGCCCGGCATTCCCTCAAAGTCCTTTATGTCAATTGCCTACTTTACCTATTAAAATAAAACAATAGCCCAAGTAAGAATCAAATGAAATCATTTGATGATAAGTGAATGATGGTCATTGACCCAACTTAAACAAACTAGCTCTGGAATGACATTACTTACCTGGGGAGCAAGTTTAATTCCTTGGGGTTTTAAAGTGACAGGATTCATTGGGGTAAGCTCCATTCCAGGTAAGAGGTCATAGAGCTTGTCTTCTCTCTTGTCTCCTTTGACCTGGTATCCACGACCCAGGCCTGCATATGCCAAATAGCCACGGCCGCCCAGGCCTCTCACTCCCGCAGCCCCTACAGGTACATTCATGTAAATTTCTAGGAATGTAAGAAGGCATTAAACTGAATCAAACCACCAGAAAATCACCCTGAATCTTACTGTAATGGAAAAGTTAGCCCAAGTCACATTGATTACTGCCCTGAAGATGGGTAGAAAAACTAGAATTCTAATGTAATGAAACTCAACCAAAGGTAAGGCTCACCATAGCGCTCTCTCTCTCTCTCACTGGAGATTGAATCCACAGGCATTCTACCTCTAAGCTATACCCCCAGCACAATTTTTTTTTTTATTTTGAAACAGAGTCTCACTAAGTTGCTGAGGGTCTTACTAAGCTGCTGAAGCTGTCCTTGAAGCTGGGATCCTCCTGTCTCAGCCTCTTACATACTGGGATTACAGGCATGTACCAGCTCTCTCTCTCTCTCTCTCTCTCTCTCTCTTTTTATAAACCACCTGAAAGCAATACCATCAATGTTACTGATAAGTACATGAGAAATTGAACAATTTTGATAGAGAAATATTACAATTTCTGTCATCAGTTAACCTTTTTTTTTCAGTTAACCTTTTGTTAATGTTTTTCTATAGACTAATAAAGATTGAGAATGTGTGTATTAGAACATCCCAGCATTATATGATCACTTGTATTGAAATCAGTCTTGCATAAAGATTGTCACTGGTCAGTAAATCAGAAACAAATTCTAACTTCCCCAATTATCCCCCCCAAAGGCTTATTGGAAAACCAACATTTAGAAAGCATGTTTTCAAGGTCAGCATCCTCTGTCTCATGTCCTATCAACGTGAGGCTTAAGTTTCCATTGAGTTTCATACATAGATTCCTTCTGATTTTTGTTTTTCCATGTTGCTATTTTGATTTTCTATCGGTAGCATAAAGATAAAAATTAAATCGATTACCCTTCATCCATAAATATTATTCATTGATTCTTCTCTTATTATAAGTTATATATTTTTTCCCTTAGAGTTTTTTTCTACATCACAACTGGTTGACAACTTATGTTTAATGGATAGTTTGGTTAATGATGTATTTTACATTATATATGCATGTTTCAATGATATAATTTTTATCAAATGGATGAGTTATCCTGAGGGAAATCCTGATGATTTCTTTTGTGTTATAATTTTGGCAGGCGTGATTATGCATATAGAACTTTTAAAACTGTTGAAGAATAAGAGGTCCTAAAAATGGTCAATTCAGTTCTACTAAATATTAGCAAAACATAGTAAGATAATTGTTTCCACAGTAATCTGAATGTGCCCCCTGCTTCAGAGGCAAACCCAAGAATAGATTTATTTATTTATTTATTTATTTATTTATTTATTTATTGCAGTACTGGGAATTGAACCCAGGGGCATTCTACCTCCAAGCTATACCCCCAGCCCTATTTTTTTATTCTTTATTTTGAAACAGGGTCTCACTAAGTTGCGGAGGGCCTCACTAAGTAGCTGAGGCTGGCCGTGAACCTGCAATCCTCCTGTCTCAGTCAGCCTCCCAAGTAGTGGGATTACAAGTGTGTGCCACCATGCCCGGCTCCAAGAATAGATTTAAATACATTGTTTGTTGATATCACTAAAATTGCTGTCATATTTGGGAAACAAGATTGGGATTTTGATGGCATTAGTCGTCATATTCTAGAATAACTACACTGAAGAATACAATAGGCATAGTTTCTTGGAAATGAAAAATGTTTGCCTTATTTTGTATATTGCTTGAACTAACTGAGCTCAGAAAACTGCTTGAACGTTGGGAATTCCTTTTGTGTGTGTGTGTGTGTTTCTGTGTGTGTGTGTTTGTGTGGTACTAGGGATTGAACCCAGGGGTGATCTACCTCTGAGCTACACCCCCAGCCATATTTTATTATGAAACAGCGTCTTGTTAAGTTGTTGAGGGCCTCACTAAGTTGCTAAGCCTGGCCTCGAACCTGTGATCCTCCTGTCTCAGCCTCCCAAGTACTGGAATTACTGGTGTGTACTACTATATCCAGTGAACATTGGTAATTCTTACAGGAGTCAAACATGATATATTTACAGTAATAGTTTGACTTTTTAGAAGGTATAACACCTATTTCTTGGAAGAGATCAGATGAGAGCATCTCATATATTTTTAGACTGTATTTATAACTTGTGATTTATATACAGATGATGCCACTGGGTCACCGTCAAGCACATATGTGAATTAAAATGTCTTTGTTATTGGGATAATCAGTTTCTATACTACTCTCCCTTGGAAGTTTTGTAATGAGTCACCATATTACTAATGACAAAAAAGCTAATGATCGTGGGACTAGGTTTCGGTTTGTGCAAATTTTATAGATCCATGCAAAGATTAAATCTGTGTACTTGGCTCATTTGCACTAAGTTCTGACCAAGTTTTTTTCAAAACCAGTTGTAATATGAAAAAAGATTCCTATGGAGTGAGAACTATTGATATAATATTTGATTTTTTTTTTTTTGCGGTACTGGGGATTGAACCCAGGGGCGTTCTACCTCCGAGCTACACCCTCAGCCCTATTTTTTATTCTTTATTTTGAAACAGGGTCTCACTAAGTTGCAGAGGGCCTCACTAAGTAGCTGAGGCTGGCCGCAAACCCGGATCCTCCTGTCTCAGCCTTCCAAGTACTGGATTACAAGCGTGCGCCACCATGCCCAGCCTAATATTTGATTTTTAATAAGAAATTCCCAAAACCGGGCATGGTGGCGCACGCTTGTAATCCCAGTACTTTGGGAGGCGGAGACCGGAGGATCCGGGTTCGTGGCCAGCCTCAGCTCTCTCTCTTTCTCCCTCTCTCTCTCTCTACTTAGTGAGTCCCTCTGCAACTTCGTGAGACCCGGTTTCAAAATAAAGTATAAAAAATAGGGCCGGGGGTGTAGCACGGAGGTAGAACGCCCCTGGGTTCAATCCCCGGTACCGCCAAAAAAAAAAAATTCCAGTTCTTTTCTTCCAGTGGACCCATCCATTTGTCTTAAGCTGCTATACTACAATCATTTGAAATCTTGGGGTTACTCTAAGGCAAGAGCTGACTGATGTTACCTCTAACAGAAGGGGCTCTGATAATGGCCCTGTTGCTGACATGTCCTTTGGTGGCTGGGAAGTGAAGACTGGGAATCGCTGCATAGGCCTGGGGGGCATAGAAGACAGGAGCTCCAAGGTAGGTGGTGGTGGGATCATACACATGGCCCAAAGAGTAGGTGTACTCTCCCTGCAGCATTGCACCCCTGCCACCTGTGCCTCGGGTATACCTAACATAACTGTCCTTGTCCACTGGTTTGGCTAGGGTCACTTCAATGGGGGAACCATCCAGCACCTGTTGTAGAGAACAAGGAAAAAGCAACATAAGAAGATAATCAAATGTGGCTGAGCCCCAATAATATGTCTCCTTCTGAGCATCAGACTATGTGCTGCTGCACGTGACTGGTTCAGTTATTCCTTTCTTGTCTCTCTAGGTTTTTTGTTTGTATGCCAGTTGAATTTTCTCTGAGTGGCTTGTTGGTAAGTTGTATAAGATGTCAATGGGCTGGGCCTGGTTGTGCATGCCTGTAATCCCAGTACTTGGGAGGCTGAGACAGGAGGATCGCAGGTTTGAGAACAGCCTCAGCAATGTGGCAAGACTCTCAGCAACCTAGTGAGATCCTGTTTCAAAGCAAAAAATAAAAAAGGGCCGGGGGTGTAGCTTGGAGGTAGAATGCCCCTGGGTTCCATCACTAGTACCACGCACACACACAAAAATGATGTCAACCAGTTTGACAGTGACATATTGGCTGCTGTCCATTCATATGTTGGTTATGAATTTATGATCTATATACACAGAAAAATTGTGAGATGGAAAATTATATAATATTTTCTATTATGTGATGTATGTACTTTAAGTTACATATTTATATAATTATGTAATTACAATAAAATTTAGATTAATTATGGGTGAAATGTAATTTCTACTACCTAGCACAATAAAATGAGGGCAAAGGAAACCAATAAAGACGTCTTGTTATTAACAACATGTGCATCTTAAATGGACTGCAGCAGCCATGTCAGAGATGGGGAAAGATGGAGCGAGACAGACTTGCCCTCTTGCTCTTCTGAATAGAATGTTCACACCAAACTTAGAATCTTACATTTTTTCCCTTTCTCCCACATTACCTTCCCATTTAAAGCTTTCATAGCCTCCACTGCATCTTCTCGGTTACTGAAGTGCACGAAAGCATAGTCTCGGATTTTTTTCACCCTTTCCACTGCACCTGCAGACACAGTGAAAGTAACTCCATTAGCAAACTCGAGAGCACTGAAATGATGCAGTTAACTTTCCAGAGTGTCAGTGAGGATCTTATCAAGGATCCTTGGTGTCCAGGCTTAGACTTCTACACATTCCACAGAAGATTTTTTGTAATTTTTAAGTAATACTTAAAAGTTTGACTTGCTATAATTAGTTATGGATTTATGTTTTCTACTTCCTAGATTATAAAGTTGTAAAGGGAAGAAATGACATCTTACTTTGTATCTTATATAATATAAAAGATAATATCTGCCGGGCGTGGTGGCGCACGCTTGTAATCCCAGTACTTTGGGAGGCGGAGACCGGAGGATCCGGGTTCGCGGCCAGCCTCAGCGCACATGCGCGTGCGTGTGATCTCTCTCTCTCTCTCTCTCTCTCTCTACCTAGTGAGGCCCTCCGCAACTTCGTGAGACCCGGTTTCAAAAATAAAGCATAAAAAAAAATAGGGCCGGGGGTGTAGCGCGGAGGTAGAACGCCCCTGTGTTCAATCCCCGGTACCGCAAAAAAAAAAAAAAAAAGATAATATCTTATGTATGTATATATTGTTCAGCTCAATTATTGGTCACCTTATATATTTAGTGGATTACTTTTTATCAATTTTATGTTCCCCCTGCCAGAGACATACCTTATCTCTTTTGTCTTATACAATAATTTTAGAGTTAGGATGACTTTAGCAATGATTTAACTTTTCTTTAATTAATTTTACTTGATTTATTTTTACTTAAAAATTAAGAAACTATGATTCTCACAAGGCAAGAGAGACTTATAGTCCATGTAGCTAGTATTTTCTATCCTTATTCCAATACTCTTTAAATTAAAAAAATAAGGCGGGTGTGGTGGCGCACACTTGTAATCCCAGTACTTGGGAGGCTGAGACCGGAGGATCCGGGTTCGCGGCCAGCCTCAGCTACTTAGTGAGGCCCTCCGCAACTTTGTGAGACCTGGTTTCAAAATAAAGTATAAGCCGGGCGTGGTGGCGCACACTTGTAATCCCAGTACTTTGGGAGGTGGAGACCGGAGGATCCGGGTTTGCAGCCAGCCTCAGCTCTTTCGCTCTCTCTCTCCCTGTCCCCTGTCTCTCTCTCTCTCTCTCTCTCTCTCTCTCTCTCTCTCTCTCTCCTTAGTGAGGCCCTCCGCAACTTCGTGAGACCCAGTT
>PVJS01056559.1:0-12305 GCA_004027185.1 Glis glis | reverse complement strand
AGGGAGGGAGAGAGAGAGAGAGAGAGAGAGAGAGAGAGAGAGAGGGGAGAGAGGAGAGATAAATCACTCGCGCCCGCGCATGCGCGATGAGGTTGGCCGCGAACTCAGATCCTCCGGTCTCCGCCTCCCAAAGTACTGGGATTACAAGCGTGTGCCACCACGCCCGGCTTTATTTTTTGTTTTGAAACAAGGTCTCTCTACATAGCTGAGAGTCTCGCTAAATTGCCAAGGCTGGCCTAGAACCTATGATCTTTCTGTCTCAGCCTCCCAAATAGTGGGATTACAGGCATGCACCACCAAACCTGGCTTGATGGACTTTTGGGTTTTTTGTTTTGTTTTGTTTTGTTTTTGCAGTACTGGGGATTGAATCCAAGGGCATTCTACCTCCAAGCTACACCCCCAGCCCTATTTTTTGTTCTTTATTTTGAAACAGGGTCTCACTAAGTTGCAGAGGGCCTCACTAAGTAGCTGAGGCTGGCTGCGAACCTGCGATCCTCCTTTCTCAGCCTCCCAAGTACTGGGATTGCAAGCATGCACCGCCACGCCCGGCTTCAGTAATATATTCTAAAACCTCCTTTTTGTGTGTGTGTGATGCTGGGGATTGAACCCAGGGGCATTCTACCTCTGAGCTACACCCCCAACCCTATTTTTTTGTTTTGTTTTGTTTTTTGTTTTTGCGGTACTGGGGATTGAAGCCAGGGGCATTCTACCTCCAAGCTACACCCCCAGTCCTATTTTTTATTCTTTATTTTGAAACAGGGTCTCACTAAGTTGCGGAGTGCCTCACTAAGTAGCTGAGACTGTCCGCAAACCTGTGATCCTCCTGTCTCAGCCTCCAAAGTACTGGGATTACAAGCGTGCACCACCACGCCCAGCTTTTTTTAGTGAGACCCTGTTTCATACCTTTTTCCATACCTGACTTATTAAAAAAAAAAAAACACTACTTATACTCTTGATCCTGCTTTCCTATTTATTTAAGGCACTGGCTTCTTGTATATCTACCAATATTGATACTAGAATACAGTATTAATAGTGAGTTAAACATGTGTTAATAGTGTTTAACAGTGTTAATAGTGTTAAACAGTATTAATAGTGAGTTAAACAATGACAGAGCCGAACGTGGTGGCACACACTTGTAATCCCAGTACTTGGGAGGCTGAGACAAGAGGATCACAGGTTCAAGACCAGCCTCAGCAACTTAGTAAGACTATCATTAACCTAGCGAGACCCTGTTTCAAAATAAAAATTTAAAAATATGGCTAGGGGTGTAGCTCAGAGGTAGAATGTCCCTGGGTTCAATCCCCAGTGCCACAAGATAATAATGATGATGATGATGATGATGATGATGATGTTGATGATGATGATGCCAACGACAGGATATTCTATGCTACCTTAGAGTGAATTGCTATACTTAAAAAAAAAAAGTTAGTTGGGCATGGTGGCGCACACTTGTAATCCCAGTACTTGGGAGTCTGAGATAGGAGGATCGCAGGTTCGTGGCCAGCTCAGCAACTTAGTGAGGCTGTCAGCAACTTAGTGAGACCCTGTTTCAAAACAAAGAATAAAAAATAAGGCTGGGGGTGTAGCTCGGAGGTAGAATGCCCCTGGGTTCAATCCCCAGTACCACAAAAAAAAAATTTTTTTTCAAAAAAATGTTAACTTTCTTCATTAGGTATTTTAAGGGTCATACTATTTGAAAAGTTAGCTCTTTTCATAATTTACAGCCTTTAATTGGCAGAATGATGTAAAATGCGCCTAAAGCACACTAAATCCTTTGGCGTGTAAATTCAGCCCACTGTAAACAGTGGGAAAACATACAAAGTGCAATGGAAGTCAACCTGGACTAGAGTCAGGATAGTCTTCTAGAAGCTGCCACCAGTCGGGGCCCACGTGAACTTAACCGCACAGCACGAGAAGTTTCTTAGGTATTCAGAGAGCACGTTAGGGCTGCACGTGCACAGGAAGGGGCCGCTTCTGGTTATACATTTGGGAGGAGACTTTGCTCCCTCCAGAGAGCGCCAGAATGGGAAGGACAAGGCCTTTCCCCCTGTGGAGGTGGGGTTGGGGGGTGTCTTTCTAGCCTGCCTTGACATCGACTACAATCCTCTGTGCAAGGCACACCTGCCACCCTCACCCCTGCTTGGGCCCAGGCTTTGTCTCCTGGCGCCTGAGCCCCTTGCATTCCCAGAGTGCAAGCTTAATGTCATCAGCAGACAGGGAGCCGTCTCGGCAGCCAGCTTCAGCCCTGTCTCCCCGCCTTCCTGTTCTGTTTTGTGATCATGGGGATTGAACTTAGGGGCATTCTGCCTCTGAGCTACACCCCCAGCTCAATTTTATTTTTTATTTTGAAACAGGGTCTCACTAAATAGCTGAGGCTGGTCTCGAACCTGTGGTCTCCTGTCTCAGCCTCCCAAGTACTGGGATTACAGGCTTCCGCCACCACGCCCCCCCCCCCGCCTTCCTGTTTTTGCTTGATTTTTGGCCTCTGAGGATTTTACTGTCTTGCCAGCTCAAAGATATAGAAGTTAAGACTTTGGTTAGAATATCTAATCAGTACTACTACTAATCAGTTCTACTTCAGGAAAAGAAAACTTTAGTAATTCATAAATAGAACAGTAGGGTTTTTTTTTATTTGGTTTAGTGTGGTACTAGGGATTGAACCCAGGGGCAATTTACCTCTGAGCTAAACTCCCAGCCCATTTTATTTTTTATTTTGAAACAGGGTCTCACTAAGTTACTAAGGCTGGCCTCCCAACTGCAATCCTCCTGTCTTAGCTTCCCACCTAATAGAATGCAGTTTGGGTCTTTAGTGGCCATCACCATCTCAGAACGTGTATGGTTTCTTGTGTTTATCCAGGACCTAGCCATTCCTTCAGCCTCAACTCAAATCCTCTCTCTCCACAGAGGCTCTCCTTGCTTACCTGAGTCCACACTGGTCTGCTCTGTTAACCAAGAGATACTTACCACTTCTAATAAACCATTCTGGACAGTTATATATACATATTTAAGCTGTGCTTAATAATCTCAATTTCTGAATTTCTAAAAATCTAATTTTTAATGTATATATTATAGTATCAACATATTCATGGTCATCATTCAGACTTGTTGCTTTATGCTTGTTAATGATGACTATAGGGCTGGGGATGTAGCTCAGTGTAGAGTGCTTGCCTAGCATGTATGAGGCCCTGGGTTCTATCCCCAACACTGAAAAAAATAACAAAAATAATAATAATAACTGTAGTTATACACTGCCATACACTGATTCTGATTGCATGGATGTTGAACTGAGCTTGTGTACTGATTCATCCTTTGTGTGTGTGTGTGTGTGTACATCTCATTTAGTCCATTCACATTCTCATTTTGTTTTGGGGCAAGGTAACATTTAATTTTTTGGGTGTGATGGCGCATGCTTATAATCCCAGTACTTGGGAGGCTGAGGCAGGAGGATCAAAGGTTTGCGGCCAGCCTCAGCTACTTAGTGAGGCCCTCCCCAACTTAGTGAGACCCTGATTCAAAATAAAGAAAAAAAATGGGGCTGGGGGTGTAGCTGAGAGGTAAAATGCCCCTGGGTTTAATCCCCAGTACCGCAAAAAAAAAACTTCTATAAAATACTATAACTACATTTCTAGCACTAAATAGCAGAAAAAGTAATATAGCCAATTTACTGAAAATTAGAAAAAGAAAACCTATAATCTTATCATGCTTCCACCGCATCTAATGTATCTTCATGCTACTTAGGGAACTGCCTTTTTATTTAACATTACTCTTAAACATTTTCTGGTATCAATTATGATTTTTGTGTTTGAATAAAAGTAGTTTGTCAATTCAAGCAATACAAGGAAGCAAATTAAATATGTGTCTCCTTCCCCTCAGTCATTAGCACGACATTTTCTCCTTAGATTATCAGTGTCTGTGTCTGTGTGTGTCTATAATACATGTAGCATGTCTTTATCATACAGGTAGCATCTTGTTGTATATACTGTTATATACTGTTATACAGCTGCTTTTCTTCACTTAATCATGTATCCTGAACACGTTTTCATACCAATGTACCTAGATCTACCTATTTTTATCAGTTATCAGTAGTCTGTTATCTCCTACTCTAACCAGTCCCTGATGGCTATAGCTATCATTTTCAATGACTGACTACTATCCTAATGAATGGATATATTGATAAAGTTACCGTACTTTGAGCTGCATCTTAGAACAATTCTGAACTATCTAGCACCATTTTTGCTATATTATAAACTCCATATTAGATATTATATTATATGATTCTTAATACCTACAAATTATATATTTCCCACCTGGTTTCAAATGAGTTATAACATGAAATTTGTTTTAAATCATCATACTGGAAACATAATAGACATGAATTAAATACATACTTGACTGCTTTGCAGCAATCAGGTGTGTGTGTGTGTGTGTGTGTGTGTGTGTATGTGTTACTGGGGATTGAACCCAGGGGCATTCTACCTCCAAGCTGCATGCCCAGCCCTATTTTGTTTTTATTTTGAAACAGGGTCTCACTAAATTGCTGAGGTTGGCCTGCAAACATGCAATCCTCCTGTCTCAGCCTCACAATACTAGGATTACAGGAGTGTGCCACCATGCCTGGCTAAGTTATTGTCATTTATTTTGCTAGTACAGTTGAGTGGCTACCATATCCAGAGTCTTGAGCCATTTTCTGAAGGAATTGCAAAAGAAGCAAGCTATTTCCAGAGTTTACATCTAAGTTAAGAAACACAAAAATTTGCAAAATAAGGACGTAAGGCCAGATTCTTCATGGACCCAACATTATATTAGGTTGAACCATGCCTTGCTTGCTGATATTTATCCATTTTGACAACTACAAAAAAGACAATTTCACATACAATTCAATCTACCCTGTAACTAGGTGCGAAGAAGGTGCATAGAAGACGGAAATGTGAGCCGGGCTATAAACTTCACTTTTAATAGGTGGAGAAAGTATCATAAGAGGAGTCTTAGAGCCTGGGATTAGCCCAGCACCTATAGATTCTGGAAGTAGTGGATAACTTCAAACTTTAAGTTAAGCTAAATATGAGGTGTGGAAGATATATTAAAATAGAAAAGGCTAGATTCTTTTGGGACTGAATACCAGGTGGAGGTATTTTGAACTTTTTTCTTTCTCTTTTTTTGTTTTTTTTTTGTTTGTTTGTTTCATTTCCCAGTGCTGGGGATAGAACCTAGGGCCTCACACATGCCAGGCAAGCATTCTGCTGCCAAGCTGCATCCCCAGCCCTCTTCTCCTCTCTTTAATTTTTACTTTTTAAGCCTACTGGTCCTCAGATTTTGTTTGCAGCAAAACCACTGGCAGTGTTTGCTGAGACAAATTGCTCAGCCTCACCACCAGATCTAATTCAGTATGTCTGGACGGGATGGGATAATTTTTGTTTCCAGGTTATAATGATGCTTATGGTGCTGGTCTGGGGACTGTACTTTGAGAACCGTTGCTGTCAGCTACTGGAGATTCAGTAGAGGTGGTTGAGCATAGACTGCACATGAGATTGCTTTAGGAATGCCTGTGCAGAGTGTAGTGGAAGAGGGAGTGATAAGAGTTAGCATTCTTACTTTATGAAACCATTGTACAAATGACTCCATGAAGCCATCCCAAGTCACCCACAGTCTTGTCTGCTGCTTTCACTTCTCTCGGCACTGTCACCTGACCTCATCTGTTTGATTTACTCTGCACTCATGCCGAATAGTAAGGAGCCTTTCTGTTTTCAGAGATTTAGTCTCCTGTTTTTCTGCCCTTTTATTCTCCTTTTCTAAGCTTTAAGGACCATGTTAATGTGATCCTCAGACTATAGTGTTTAGGTATTTTATTCATGTTTACTATTTTGTTTCCTGTCCCCAAACAGAAGAAGACTTTTTGTATTCTTTTTATTTCAGAATGGAAAACAGAAACCCAAGAGCATGCTCCAGCAGAGGATATTCCTAAAGTCAAACAGGATGGAACCCAGACCATCAAATTGGAAGATCCAGATGACTATGATGACAGATTAGAGAGGCAAGCATCAAATACCTTCATGAAAATTCCTACTAATGAAAGAGATTTCAATTTGAAGTCAGTCCTTTCAGAAGATGATGATCTTACAGAAGAATATCTTAGTAAATATGATATATATAGAAATGACTTTGAAAACCATTCAAACCTAATTGTACATTTTGATACACAATCCAATAATAAAACCTCTATGTATAATGAAGGCAAGGCAACCTTCAATAATGTCTCATATGGTATTGTACATGGGAAAATACTTCCCGGAGAGAAGCCTTATAAATGTAATGTGTGTGGGAAAAAGTTTAGGAAATACCCATCCCTTCTGAAACACCAAAGTACCCATGCCAAAGAGAAATCTTATGAATGTGAAGAATGTGGGAAAGAGTTTAGGCATATCTCATCCCTCATTGCACACCAGAGAATGCATACTGGAGAAAAACCATATGAATGCCACCAGTGTGGGAAAGCCTTCAGCCAGCGTGCACACCTTACCATACACCAGAGAATTCACACTGGAGAGAAACCCTACAAGTGTGACGACTGTGGAAAAGACTTCAGCCAGCGTGCACACCTCACTATACATCAAAGGACACATACTGGAGAGAAGCCGTATAAATGCTTGGAATGTGGTAAGACCTTCAGCCACAGTTCGTCACTGATCAATCATCAGAGAGTTCATACTGGAGAAAAACCTTATATATGCAACGAATGTGGGAAAACTTTCAGTCAGAGTACACACCTCCTTCAGCATCAGAAAATACATACTGGAAAGAAACCATATAAATGCAATGAGTGTTGGAAAGTGTTTAGTCAGAGCACTTACCTTATTCGACATCAGAGAATTCATTCTGGAGAGAAGTGTTATAAATGTAATGAATGTGGAAAGGCCTTTGCTCATTCCTCAACTCTTATTCAACACCAAACTACTCACACTGGAGAGAAATCCTATATATGTACTATATGTGGGAAAGCCTTCAGCCAGAGTGCAAACCTTACCCAGCATCACAGAACACATACTGGAGAAAAACCATATAAGTGTAGCGTGTGTGGGAAAGCCTTCAGCCAGAGCGTGCATCTTACTCAACACCAGAGGATTCACAATGGAGAAAAACCCTTTAAATGCAATGTATGTGGGAAGGCATATAGACAGGGTGCAAACCTTACTCAACATCAAAGGATTCATACTGGAGAGAAACCCTATAAGTGTAATGAATGTGGGAAAGCTTTTATTTATTCTTCATCACTTAATCAACATCAGAGAACTCATACTGGGGAGAGACCCTACAAGTGTAATGAATGTGACAAAGATTTTAGCCAGAGAACTTGCCTTATTCAACACCAGAGAATTCACACAGGAGAGAAGCCCTATGCATGTCGTATATGTGGTAAATCCTTTACCCAGAGTACAAACCTTATTCAGCATCAGCGCGTTCATACGGGTGCCAAACATCGTAATTAATGGGTATGGGAGACTTCATTTAGGTTTTTCAACTTTATCACTAAGATTTTATTTTGTGTGCTCTGTGTGTTAAAACTTTATTCAAAAAAATCTGAAGAAGTGCAATATATGTTAGATATCGCTCAGCAGAAGTACCAGATTTAGTAATATGGATATAACCCACTTAAAAATTGTGTGAAATTTAAGAAGGGAACTTAATGACTTCTTAACCTTCATATCAGTTTAATTCATTCCAGGAAAACAGAAAGCCTGTGAAAGGGTATTCAAAAACCTAAAACTCATCAACGCAGTGTATGTCATGCACTTCTTTTTGAGGCCTTATGCATGGAACTTGGGAAAGTGTCCATCAAATAGAGATTTCACACTGTATCCTGGAGTTATAGAAAAGAGAAAGGTGCTTTGGGGGCCTTTATTTCTTCCCAGCTTTGAAGCCTTAAAATAAGTAAGGGCTCCCTTCCCTAAGTACTGCCCCTTTTCCTGTTATGCCATAACTACCCTGTGGAGCCAGTAGATTGAAAGAGTTGAAAATATCTTAACAGTGTGACCACTGTTCAACCACTTTCCCTCAAATATGAAATACTAACGGAGAGAAGCTAAATGAAAGGTGATCTGACGGAGAAACTAGTGTAAATAACCCTTAGACATGTACAGATTTAAACAGGCAAAAAACACCCCAAGCTTAAATTAATCTTTAAAACTGGTTAGCCTTTGTTTCACCAGGTGTTGACATTCAAAGCCATGCTGAAGGAAGAACTAAGCATACAATTCCCTTTGTTCCCATCTGATTCCTAAATTCATAACCCAAGTTTCTTCTGTGACTCTCTTACTGTAGGAAATCCATTTCTCCCATTGAAAACACACGTTCCTTGAGTGCCTGTTGGGCTCGGGTCCCAGACTTCCTTTCAGGGCTTGTTACAGTGCTGAAAATCACAGCCAAACTAAACAACAGAAAGCTTTTTAGAGTAATAAAAATGTGAAATCATGATCTTAACTACTTTGCCATAGAACAAGCATAAGAAACCTGCCAGAATGGGTTGCCAAATGCTACCCCATAACCCAAGTCAAGAAAGCAATGAAAGCAGCTACGTAAATAATGTGAGCTCAGATAAATAATGCAAAATAGATTTGAGGTCACTACAGAGAGTGAGTCAGAAAAATCAAGGTGAAAATGTAAAGGAGTGGGGAAAGAGAATACATAGGTGACTGGTAAAACATGAAAATATAGTCAGACTTGCTCTACCTAAGAAAATGAGTTGGGAAATAAAGCAAAAATTTTATAAGAAATTTAAAAACTATAAGAAACATTTTAAAGGAACAGTTAGAAGTCTGGTACTCTTTCATACTTGGAAATAAAATTAGAGGTTACGAGGTTACTCCTGGTAAGTCAGTCAAAAAAATTCTCATGGGAAAAAAAGCATCCAGCAGAAACTAACGTTGATACAGTAATCATTAAACATGAGTTTACGAGTCCTAGACAACATAAAAGGAAATCTGGCAGAAATAGTTAAAAATACTATTGTATTTAATATCTGTAGCGTTCCCCTCTCAGAATATAAGGCTGAGATTTCATATTGCTCATATTTGTTTCTCCAGTGCCTTGCGTATAGCACATGATCAATACATGTTGGTTGAATTAATTAATCAATTATACAAATTAGAGTTGAGTAGTAAGGTAGAATCAAAAGGCATTGAGTGAAAATTGATAGAACTAAAATAACTTTTTTGTGCATGTATCCAATATTTAACAAATAGTGATTATTTACCAGGTAATAGGAATGTTTAGAAATGGAGAATCTGAAGTCATGCAACATCTTTGCATAAGGAACTTTTCCTGAGCTAAATGAGGGGGAACTGGTGTGAATCCTGGTGCCGTAACTATCCATTTAAGCATGTATTGACGGCACGCTTCACTCAGCCGTCTTGGTTTATATAAACATCCTGCAGACAGGTGCTGAAGGAGAGGCAGGGTGCTAGTGTCATCAAGGCTACGTTGTTGAATGTTTTCTTGAAGAAATTGTTGCTTTTCTTGACATTGGTTACCCTTGATTTCATGGTATCCTTCACAGAGTGCAGGTTGCAAAATACTCAAATTACGCTTACTCCATGGTTACCATGCTAAGAAGAGTTGTATTTAAGGTAGGGTTTTTTATGTCACTCCATCCCTTACACCGTGCTTCTTTCCACTGGAATGAATGTGTGAAGTGTTACCAGCCATAGCTCCTTCTCTGCATCACTTTGTATCTTCTGCCTTTGTGTTTTATGTAAATAATGCATCTATAGTCTTCCACTGATACACAGAGGCAGTTGATGCCCTTATAAAATAATAGAGCAGAATCCTAGGTCTTTGTGTGTTTTTCCCTCTTTTAGAGTTGTCTGACCCATGAGTAATTCAACAGGTTTTTGTTTTTGTTTTTGTTTTTTGCGGTACCGGGGATTGAACCCAGGGGCGTTCTACCTCCGCGCTACGCCCCCGGCCCTATTTTTTATACTTTATTTTGAAACTGGGTCTCACGAAGTTGCGGAGGGCCTCACTAAGGAGAGAGAGAGAGAGAGAGAGAGAGAGAGGGAGAGCAAGAGAGCTGAGGCTGGCCACGAACCCGGATCCTCCGGTCTCTGCCTCCCAAAGTACTGGGATTACAAGCGTGCGCCACCACGCCCGGCTCAACAGGTTTTTACAATAGTCGTATTTTCCATGATTTTTTATTAGGAAAACTGTCAAAAATGCAGAGTTTAAAAATGAACTGTATCCACCATCTAGATTTAAAAATTAAGCCAGGCATAGTGGTGCATGTCTGTCATCTCAGTACTTGGGAGACTGAGACAGGAGGACCTCAGATTCAAGACCAGCCTTAGCAACTTAGGGAGACTCTCAGCAACCTAGAAAGACCCTATTTCAAAACAAAAATATTTTTATAAGGGCTGGGGAAAAAAGAAAAAAGGGTGGGGGGCAGGGGCGCAGGCATGTAACTCAGAGGTAGACTGCCTCTGGGTTCAATCCCCAATATCCCCAAAAAATAACATTTTGCAATGTTTTTTACTAAACAATTGGAAAGTAACTTATAGGCATGACATTTCACCTCTAAATAAGGACAGTCGTTTATATAATCATAATAGCTCAAAGAGAATGAACAGTACTTCCATAATATCTAAATACCTAGTTCATGTTTAAGTTTCTCCTGTCAGTCCAGTCATTTCTCACACATAATATCTGACTGTTCTGTTTCATCTATCTAGAACAGTTCCCACCTTTGCTTTTTCCTCCTTTTGTTCTAAGAGAGCAGGTCAGTCCTGTCTAATGTCTCACATTCCGTTTTTATATCTGCTTGCTTACATGTGGTTTACATGTGATGATTCTTGTATTTCCTGATGTTTCTGTAAATTAGAAGTTACCACCAAAGGCTTGATTGGATTCAAGTTAAACATTTTTAACAGTAACATTTCACAGATGTATCTCATGTTGTCTCATCTCAAGCCAGGCGCAGTGGCACATGCCTGCAATCCCAGCTACTCACGAGGCTGAGGCAGGAGGATGGAAAGTTTGAAGGCAGCCTGGGCAACATAATGAAACCCTGTCACCACCAAAATAAAAATGGAAAGGGGCTGGGGGTGTAGCTCAGTGGTAGGGAGCCCCTGAGTTCAATCCCCAGTACTGCAAAAAAGGAAAAAAGAAGTCAGGATCAGACTCACTGTTGATGTGACATTTGAGCTGATAACTGCCAGGTCTTCCCAATGTAAAGGCATTCTTTGCTGTTGCAAGTAAATAATCTGTGGACTGATGCTGGCAGCACGTGGATATCCTGCCTGCCGACAGCTTTTCACCTAGTCCTGCTAGTACCCAACAGTGATCCTTGCCTGAGTCGATTTCTCATCAAGGTTTGCAAATGGTGACTTTCTATTATTCTTTCTGCATTTGTTAAGTGGTGTTCTTCTGTAAAGAAGAACTTTCTCGCCGGGCGTGGTGGTGCATGTTTGTAATCCCAGTACTTGGGAGGCTGAGACTGGAGGATCCGGGTTTGCAGCCAGCCTCAGCTACTTAGTGAGGCCCTCCACAACTTAGTGAGACCCTGTTTCAAAATAAAGAATAAAAAATAGGGCTGGGGGTGTAGCTCGGAGGTAGAATGCCCCTGGGTTCAATCCCCAGTACCGCAAAAAAAAAAGAACTTTCTCGCTGAGCATGGTGGCACATGCCTATAATCCCAGTACTTGGGAGGCTGAGACAGGAGGATCTGGGTTTGCAGCCAGCCTGAGCTACTTAGTGAGGCCCTCCGCAACTTAGTGAGACCCTGTTTCAAAAGAATAAAAAATGGGTTGGGGGTGTAGCCTGGTGTGGTAGAAGGCCCCTGGGTTCCACCCCCAGTACCAAAAAAAAGGAATTTTCATTACCTGGGAATCCACTAGAGGCAGGGACACATGCACTTCTTTTCCTTTAATTACCAGTAAGAAGTCTGGTTGCAGAGATAACAAGTGATTCAGTGTGTTAGTCAATTATGGTCATCGTTTCTGATATTTAAATTGTCCCATATTTGGCTGGCTGGAACCCTCCAAGGAGCTCAGTGTGACATTCCCTCTAGTCTCTGGGCACTCAGTTACTTTCTAACACAAGATATCTCAAGTTCATCCTGTACTTTCAGTGCTCCCCCTGCATATGGAATGAGACGTTTCTCCGAAACTCCTCGCTTCTCTTAATAGGAGGCTACTTAGAAACCAAGATCTGGACACTACTCGGTGCTCATTCCAACTGGAGTGTCATCAGCAAGTCTTTCCAACCATTCCATTTATTTATTTTGTGTGTGTGTGTGTGTGTGTGTGTGTGTGTGTGTG
>PVJS01056558.1:0-12305 GCA_004027185.1 Glis glis | reverse complement strand
GAGAGAGAGAGAGAGAGAGAGACAGAGAGAGAGAGAGAGAGAGAGAGAGAGCTGAGGCTGGCCGTGAACCCGGATCCTCCGGTCTCCGCCTCCCAAAGTACTGGGATTACAAGCGTGCGCCACCACGCCTGGCAATACAGTGACTTTTATGCAATGTGAATTGTATCTTAGTTTTTAACGTGTATATGTATATATAAACTTTGCATAATTTTATACAATTTTAACTTAATTTTTAATTGTGCAATGAAAAAGCCAAATTCTGAAAAACAGCATAGCCATTTAATATGTGAAACTTTAATCACCATAGGCTAATATTTAACATCCCTTGAAATATACAGAGAGGAGAGGATATTAGACATTTTATTAAAGTATTATTTATTTCAATATAACTAGAATAGGACCAATTATGGTTTCCTCCCACAAATTAGATATGCTTTTCATTCTCTACTTCCTTGTAGATGGCATTGAGAACTTGAGATGGCAACTATTTGAACTTTAACCCTAGAGATTCTGATTTAGCCGGTCTAGGGTGGAGCCTGGTAATCTATAATGTAAATAGTTTCCCAGGAAATTCTGCCATATGGCCAGGTACAACTTGATGCCAGAAAGCAGAAGATCACACATGGTCTAGCCCAGCTCTCTAGGACAAGTCAAAACAAGCCAGAGCTTAAAATATATCCATTATTGGATAGGGCTATTCTGTCAACTAATCTCAATGAAAAGAAAGTGGGGGGTGGGGTGGGAGGTGAGGAATGAAAAGGAAGGGCCAGGAAAAGGGTCAAATACTTTGGGTGCTTTCATATATAGTATATATATATTTTTTGCAGTACCGGGGGATTGAACCCAGGGGCATTCTACCTCCAAGCTACACTCCCAGCCCCATTTTTTATTCTTTATTTTGAAACAGGGTCTCACTAAGTTGCAGAGGGCCTCACAAGTTGCTGAGGCTGGCCGCGAACCCGGATCCTCCAGTCTCAGCCTCCCAAGTACTGGGATTACAAGTATGTGCCACCACACCCGGCTTTCATATATAATATTAACAGCATAATTCAGTGTGGTCAGAATTATGGCCATATACTGGTAAGAAAATGTTCATGTGAGGCTCGGAAGAGTTTTTTTTTTAGAAGCACAGTAACATAAGCATACATATTAAGAAATATCTACCAGGAGAAGGGTATAATCACATTATTCAGTTCCATTCTCTAATATGAACCACCACTCATCACAGGCATTATTGCCAAGTAACTCCCTTATTCCCCAGTAGAAATTACATTGAATCCACTAGTACAAAAAGTCTTTCCCAAATCGTTTTCTTATACTTACTTTGAAGAGAAAGCTCTCAGCATGATAATGAATGGTGTGTATGTCCACTTCACTTCCTATTCCTAACAAATACCAGTTTGTCATTGTGTCTTCATTCATTATGAGGCCATGGAGATTTCCAAAAATCTTTCCGTTAATGGCTAAGGTGAAAAGAAAACAGCTTCAGGTCAGTGAGAAGTTACTACTTAGTCTACTTTTAGTAGGGGTTCAAGATTTCTAGGTCACCAATATGTGTGTGTGGGGAGGGTATTGGGGATTGAACCCAGGGGCATTCTACCTCTGAGCTACACCCCCAGCCCTAGTCTATTTTTTGTTTTGAAACAGGGTCTCACTAGATTGTGGAGGGCCTCACCAAGTTGCTGAGGATGGCCTCAAACCTGCAATCCTCTTGTTTCAGCCTCCCCAGTACTGTGATTATGGGCGAGTGCCACCACACCCGGCACCAGTATTCTTATCTACCTGCTAAAAAGGTAACAAGCTCACTCACGCTTACCAATATCCCCACTATTCTTGATCCAAAATCCATATTACCACAAATCTTTACATAAAGAGAGCCAGAAAAGAGAAATAGTTCATTTTTCAAAGCTACATCCTGGGTGGCAGATCTGTTTATTCAGCATATTGTGGAGTAGATTATAGGCTCAGTGGTGAGAAGCCAGATTTATACCATTCTACAGGGGAGCGGCCTAAGCCACACTCAAAAAAAAAAATCAAGTTTACATAAGACATGGTTGTTCATTCATCACCACTGGATGGACTAGAAGCTATTTCCTTAGTGTTTCACTTTCTGAGAAGTGTTTAAGCCTGGCTGAACCTCCAAAGCAGAGCTTCACAGGGCTGAACCCACACCCTAGCAATGACCACAGCAGCTGGGCTTCTGCAATGGTGACTCTCACTCCTCCACTTTCTACTAACTTTTTCTTGTGTGCATCAAGGCACAACCAAACAAGTTGCATTCTTTAAAAAGAAAGAACATACTAGGAAACTTTTGAAGAAAGAGAGCAAAATCAGGAGTGGAAAGAGTAGCTGAATTCAGAATCAGGCCACAATATTCTAATTCATAGTAAAGACTAGCTTTGTGACCTTGGGCAAGGCCCATCTTCCAAAGCAGATCTTGGTGAGAGAGCATGGATTTGTCAATTTGAACACATTACTCCTGCCAAAACGAACAAACAAAAGCCAAACTACCTGAAATTACACAGAATTAAATAACATAGATCCATTAAAACAAAAATCCAGTGATGGTGTTCATCATAATTATGATGTTTCATATAAAAAATATACATCAATAAGTGATGATTTGTTTTTTTTTTTGTGGTACCGGGGTTTGAACGCAGGGGTGTTCTACCTCCGTGCTATGCCCCCGGCCCTGTTTTTTATACTTTATTTTGAAACCGGGTCTCACGAGGTTGTGGAGGGCCTCACTAAGGAAAGAGAGAGAGAGAGAGAGAGAGAGAGAGAGAGAGAGAAAGAGAGACAGGGAGAGAGACAGGGAGAGAGAGAGAGCAAGAGAGCTGAGGCTGGCCGCGAACCCAGATCCTCCGGTCTCCGCCTCCCAAAGTACTGATGATTTGTTTTTTAAAAATTACTTCTTCATAGCTAAAAGATCTCAGCATTCAGAGACAGATGCCCCTAATAATTGATTCAAAGACTCATTGACTTTGCTGCCAGTCAACCAATGACTAGGCTCGTTCAAAAAGCTTTAGGAGGACTTTCTTCAGTTCAGATGTCCTTGGGAAGGGGAAAAAGCTCAGAGAAGGAGGTTGGGGGCCTCCTCCAGTGATAGGAACTTCTATGAGCCTATTTTAACAATGGTCTCCTCCTTAAATCCCTGATATACCATGCATTCTGTTGCTCTCTTCAAAGTCATCATTGTACTCAATATCTCGTGGATCTTTATTGAGATACTTCTTAATATTGTCATCCAGATACCAGGATTCATTCTCGTTGAATACCAAAAACAAGAGAGCGAATTCATAATCAACATCACTTCTTCTTCCCTTTTCATTCAATATTCCTTCTCGGCATGTAATCAGAGGACCCATCAAACCACTATATGTATCCTGAAAGAAAAAGAAGCCAAGGTTAGATGAACCATTAAGTAATTTAATAATATTCCATCCCATCTACCACCATTCTAATGTAGGATACTGAAACTGATTCTTCTCTGGACTTTTGCCCACCCACCTTCAGCTCATCCTATTGACCACCATCTGACTCATTCCCTTATCTAGATGTCTTCAGTGATTTTCCATGGCCTATGGAATAAAGATCAAATCCTTGGCAGGTTATTGAGTACCTATGTGCTCTCCCAGTGTACTTTCTGGCTTAGGTTCCCCCAACACTTTCCTTTGGGGTCTTGTAGGATAACCAAGTGGGACTCTCAACACTTCCCAAGTATACTTTCCACTTCCCTATTTTCAACTGTGCCCATATTGCTCTTTCTCCCTAAACCCTCTTTCCACGGTCTCCTATAGTACCTTCAATAGCCCACCACTCCTGTAGAATTTATCAGATCCAAAGTCATATGACAGTTATAAGTGTGGACATGTATTATTTTCCCCACAAAGTTGTAAGTTTCTTCAAAACAATAATATTTGCTTCTGTCAAAGTATTTGGTAGCATAATTTGCATATCACAAATAATAAATATTTGTTGGGATGCATGAATGAATAAATAAGTATAAATTGCCCATAATTCTAATTCGCAAATTTATTTTTTCAAGTGTCTTGGATATCCGTCTCTTGAATTCCAGCACTGTCTAGCACATCCCTAATTCAAGCCATCTAATATCTAAGATGAAGGTTAAGATAATCTCTCACTTTTTTTAATAATGAGCAGTACTTACATATTATATCAGATATGATTTTAGTTTGGACTTTGATTTATGACATATAATTAAGGACTGGAGTTGTTTTACCTGACTCAAAGTCAGTATTGAATCTTTGCCTTTTATTTCCCAGTTACTTATTATTTGAATAGTTTTGTAGTTTTGGTTATGATGTTGGGAGTATGCTTTCTTTTCCTGAGTCCTGGTAGCCCTGTAATGCCTTTAAAATTATTAGATTTCATGTATCCAGAACTGTGAATAAATTTATTATAGGACATTTTTATCTATTGATATATCCTCTTTTGTTTCAAATTACCCTGTAAGTTCTAAATCTGGTAATTGAAACATTGGGGTTTTGTTTTTGTTTCTCTTGTTTGAAGTCAAGGGTTAGCAAACTTTTGTGTGTGTAAACACCAGAAAGTAAATATTTTTTACTTTGTGTGCCATACTGTCTCTGTCCAACCATAGACAATGAATGAGTATGGCTAGATTTGGCCAGTGGATCTTACATAGTTTGAGACCCCTGCTCTAAATCATACCCCATTCACACATACCCACCAGGGCTGTGATGACTTGAATGGTCAACGTGCAGCTATATCACACTGAGCGTCTTGGTTGTGCTCTCTATCTTACTTACCTTCACAAAATTTACTGTTGAATAGTAAACCCATGGAATGCAATTGGGATCAGAGGGCCCTGGCCCTGATCGTTTAGGGACATTCCATCTGTAAGTCTTCACTTCTCCTGAAATGAATGATAAGAAATAGAAAGAAATTATTAGAGTTACCTCTGCTGCAGATGATTTACCTGAAGAAATACAAGCAGCTCATTTGTATTTTGGTCAATGATTTATTGCTGGCGATAATTACCCATTCATTAGAAATGTTCTTATTAAACTCACATCTTGATTGCTACAATTTCAAAATGAAATGGCAGATTTGTCATTCAGATTTCAGACTTCCCTCTAGTTTGCCTTTTTCTATTGTCAACTAGTGTGTGTTTGGGTAATGAAGTTTTATTTTATATTTCACTGTTTTCATTCTCAAATTCTGTACTCCTCTCCAACAGCTATTCTTGAGTACTCTTTAGCCATCAAGGGTCTCAGTCTTGGCCTCTTACAGGAATCACCAGGTTGATTTGTAAGCTCTCTCTGCTCAGGCCTGACCCCAGACCAATGAAATCAGAGCATCTTGAGTCTGAGATTCAAGCCAGTATGTTTTGAAAGCTTCTCAGGTGGGTAGATGAGAAGATCAGAGAGACCTAATTCCAAACATCAACCCTATGGGACTATTTAACCAATATTTGACAAGCTACTTAACCTCAGCGACCTTTAGTTTCCTCATCCATCACCATCAGGGCACAGACGCCTGTCACACAGTTTGCCCACAGCTCTGCAAGAACCTCCACCGATGACTGATGGGCACTATTATGGTTTGGATCTGGAATGTACTCCAGAAGTTCATGAATGGAAAGCATGGTCCCCAAGGCAGCAAGGTTCAGAGGTGGGGCTTTGGGAAGTGACTGGATTGTAAGGGCTCTGACCTCATCAGTGGACTAACCCATTAATGGTTAAATGGATGACTGAGAGGTGGAACCAAGTTAGAGGAAGTAGATTACTGGGATTGTGTCCTGGAAGTGTTTATCTTCTTCTGACCCCCACTCCTCCCACCGCCCTTCCCAGCTGGCTACCATGAGCTGAGCATCTTTTTTTCTGCCATACCCTGATGCCATGATGTTTTTGTTTGGAACCATCTGACCATGGACTGAATGCTTTGAAACCTTGAGCCAAAATAAAACTTTCCTCCTCTAAGTTGTTCTTGTCGAGTAGATTGGTCAGAGTGACAAAAAGTTTACTAACACGGGCACCATTTTTTCTTTACCCTAGAATTGCTTTTTGACCATGAAAAATTAGCAACTTTATTTACTGGCTTAATGGTGAGAAACTTGAAGCTTTCCCACTAAGATTAGGAAAGTAGTAAGGCAAGGATCTCCTCACACTAATGATTCTCAGCATCCTACTGGAAATCCTACCTAATGCAATAGAAAAGAAAAGGAAATAAAAGCTATACCTGTCTTTGGAGATGATGTAATCATCTACGTAGAAAATATGAAATCAATGACCAAAAAAAACTTGGAATTAATAAACAATTATAGTAATATGATAGGATTCAAGGTAATATACAAAAGTCAATCACTTTCCTATATGCAATGAACAAGGAAAATTTTAAATTAAAAGCACAGTGCCACTTATACTAGCACAAAATATACGTACATACAAATCTAAACAAAAGTACAAATACATCATGAAGAAAACTACAAAACTTCGATAAAAGATTTTTTAAAAACTATAAACATAGAGACAATCTATGTTCATGGATAGGACAATTCAATATAGTCAGGATATCTGTTCTTTTTTTTTTTTTTTTTGCGGTACCGGGGATTGAACGCAGGGGCGTTCTACCTCCGTGCTACGCCCCCGGCCCTATTTTTTATACTTTATTTTGAAACCGGGTCTCACGAAGTTGTGGAGGGCCTCACTAAGGAGAGAGAGAGAGAGAGAGAGAGAGAGAGAGAGAGAGACAGGGAGAGAGAGAGCGAGAGAGCTGAGGCTGGCCGCGAACGCGGATCCTCCGGTCTCCGCCTCCCAAAGTACTGGGATTACAAGCGTGCGCCACCACGCCCGGCGATATCTGTTCTTTTTAAATTGGTCCATAAATTCAAGACAATCCTAATCAAAATCCCAGCAAGCTATTTTACGACTCTCAATACACCAATTTTAAAGTTTATATGGAGACACAAAGTACCCTGAGTAGCTAACTCAATGTTGAAGGAGAAGAGCAAAGTGGGAGGACTGGGACTACCCAACTTCAAGACTTACTGTTGGGAGGGGGATGAGAGAAGTTGGTCTGTGGGAGCAATGTTACAATTAGATAGGAGGAATAAGTTCTATATAGTTAAACTATAGTTAAAGAGAATGCATTGTGTATTTCAAAATAGAAGAGAGGATATGGGATGTTCTCACCTTAAAGAAATGATAAGTTCTCAAGGAGATAGATATAATAATTACCCTGATTTGATCATTACACAATATATATATGCTTGGAAACATCACATTGTACACTATAAGT
Source organism: Glis glis (assembly GCA_004027185.1). Taxonomy (NCBI): domain Eukaryota; kingdom Metazoa; phylum Chordata; class Mammalia; order Rodentia; family Gliridae; genus Glis; species Glis glis. The sequence continues at coordinate 5,024 of PVJS01056558.1, read as the reverse complement.
ATGTGTAATTATTGTATCAATCAAAAATAAAAATAAAACTAGAAAAAAGACTTACTATAAGGCTATGCTAATCAAGACAGTGTGGTATTGACTAAACAATAGACAAATAGATTGGTGGGACAGAATAAAGGGCCCAGCATAAACGTAATCAACTCATCTTTGACAAAGTAGCAAAGACAAGTCAATGGAGACAGGATAGCTTTTCAACAAATGATGCTGGAAAAACTGGACACCCACATGCCAAATAATAGTAATAATTTAGAAAAAGACTTTCACCCTTTACAGAAATAAACTCAAAATAGATCATAGACCTAAATGAAAATGAAAAACTATAAAACTCTTAGAAGATAATATAGGAAAAAAACTTAGGTGGCTTTGGGTACAGTGATGGTTTTTAGGTACAACATCAAAGTCACAATTTGTGAAACAATTGATAAGCTGGACTTCATTGAAAATAAAACTTCTGCTGTATTAAAAACAGTGTCAAGCTGGGCATGATGGTGCATGCCTGTACTCCTAGTACTTGGGAGGATGAGATAGGAGGATAGCAGGTTCAAAGCCAACCTCAGCAACTTAGCAAGACTTTCAGCAACTTAGCAAGACCATGTTGCCAACATAAATAAATAAATAAATAAATAAATAAATAAAATAGGACTGAGGGTAGCTCAGAGGTAGAATGCCCTATGGTTCAATCCCTAGCACCCACCCCCACAGACACACAGTGTTGGAAGCCTTCTTAGTAATCAGCTCCGAGGTCACTTCACTCTGGCTTGGGAGGGGCACAAACTGCTCACCCAAATGGAAATTTGTTTGCACACAGACAAGTTTCCAAGAACCAAATGGGACCGATAAGCAGGGACCATGATGATAAGCAGGGACCCTGACAACCTCCTTGTTTACCCTGATTCCTTCATGACTACCTGTTGTTTTTCCCTGACTCATCCCATGACTGCTTTGCTGTCTCCTGTGACTAATCATTTTTACAATGTTTTAGCTAAAACCCTCAATAAAAGAAATACACTGGTGGAAGGAGAGTGGTAGATCTTTGCCTCCTCCCCAGCTGCCTTGTTTCTCCAATAATAATTCTGACTCCGTGTCATTCATGTGAGAGACTTCTAATCTCATCAATCCATCAACAACACATCCATCTGCAACAACACAGTGTCAAGAGAATGGGAAAACAAGCTACAGACTGGGAAAAAAATTTTTTACAAAAGACACATCTGATAAAGTCCTGCTATCCAAACACACAAAAAAATGGTCAAAACGCAACCAAAAGAAAACAAACAACTGATTAAACCTGATTAAAAGGAACTCTCATTCATTGCTCATGGGAATGCAAAATGGTACAGCCACGTTGGAAGATAGTTTGGCAGTTTCTTAAAAAACTATACATATGCTTATCATGTAAATGTTTTCCTTAGTATTTACCCAAAAGAGTTGAAATTTTTTTAAAGAGTTGAAATTTTATGTGCATGCAAAATCCCACACGTGGTTATTTATAGCAGCTCTATTAATAACTGTCCAAACTTGGATGCAAGTTAGATGTCCTTTGGTGGGTGAATGGATAAACTAGTACAACCACACATGGACTATTATTCAATGCTAAGAAAGGAGGGGGAGGAAGGAAGGAAGGAGCTATCAAGCCATGGGAAGACATGGAGGAAGCTTAAATGTATATCACTGAGTGAAAAGGCCATATACTAGATGATTCCAACTATGCCAAATTCTCAGAAAAGAAAAATGATGAAGACAGTAAAAAGATCAGTGGTTGCCTGAGGTAAAGGGAGAAGGCAGGATAAATAGAGCTTAGAGTTTTTAGGGCACTGTAACTATTCTGTGTGGTGCTACAGTGGTGGATATATGTCATTGTACATATTTCAAAACCCATAGCATGTACACATCAAGAGTAAACCCTAATGTAAATTATGGACTTGGATGGCAATGATGTGTTAATACAGGTTCATCAGTTGTAACAAATGTACCACTCTGGTTGGAATGTTGATAATAGGGAAAGCTATGCTTGTATGGAAATGGGAGATATACAGGAAATCTATGTACCTTCTGCTCAATTTTGCTGTGAACCTAAAACTGCCTTATGAAATAAAGTGTATTGATTTTTTTAAATCACAACTGGAGTTCTACCTCCTTTATAAAGTTTTCTTTAATTACTTCTTTCCGTAATTTCTCCTACTTAATCAATTAGCCTTCATGGATTTTTCTTCTTGAAAACTTTTATAAAAATTCCCAGGAATATTCCTGAAATTCTTCTCCACTTAGAACTTCATCGTGTATAGACTGCATTACTCCTGAAATAATTCATCTTTTACAAACAATTTCAGACTTACCAATCACACACAGACGTCACAACTGAAAGTCACCACATTATGTGGATATGGGTTTTCTCAGATCATTTATTGGATTCTTACTGTTTCAGTGCACTGTAATAAGCACTTTACATATGTTATCTTATTTAATCCTTACTATAACCCCAAGAGAAAAGTATTAGCTGAGCATGGTGGCACACATTTCTAATCCCAGTAGCTGGAAGGCTGAGGACAGGAGGATCACAGGCCAGTTTCAGCAAGAAACTGTGAGACCTTGCTTAAAAATAAAAAAATAAAATAGGGCTAGAGTGTAGCTTGGAGGTATAATGTCCCTGAGTTCAATCCTCAGTGCCACAAAATAAAAAAATACATACATACAGAAAGAAAGAGCCATTAAACTCATTTTACAGATGAGGTCTTTGTTTCCTCCTTTCCCTCCCCCTCACCCAAACTCGTTTTTAACATCTTGAGAGAAATGTGTGGTTAAGAGTCAAACATGCTGGGATTCCACCATTACTACTATGGGACCTGGCCAAGTTCTTCACCTGCTCTGTGCATTAGTCATTTGTTAAATGGGCATAAAAATATCCTATTTCATCAATTATAGGGTGCAAACTTTTTACATTTTAAAATATTTGAGGTCAGGATGCATTATTCAATCTGTAGCATGTTAAGGTTTTTAGCAGCATGTTTTTCTTTTTAAAGTAGCTGATAAAATAACAATTGCTATTATAATCAATAGTGTCAGAATTGATGAAATATGTTAGTGTCTACCTTGCCAGGTTGCCATAAGGATAAACATGGGGTTTGTTTGTTTTTTATTTTAAATATAAAGTATAGCATCTGGTCTAAGGTTGACACCCAGTATGTGTTGGCCATTATTATTTCTTTCTAGCCTTTGAGGTCCCTACTGGAGCCCTAGACATTTCTTAAATACTTGGTAATTGGATAAATGACACTTTCATACTGGGAGCGACCAGGTGATGGCTAAACCTCACTGACATTAAGATGAGCTCCCCAAGACCCATCAGAGATCAGAAAAGAGTTAGGTCTGGTGTCTTTATTCAGATGGAGCAGACCTCTGGTGCAACTTACCTGGCTTTGTGATGGGCACTTGGAGTCCCTTCCCACTGTCTGTGTCCTCCACACCCTGAGCTGAGATGGAGTAGGGCCGGCTGGCTTTGTTCTTAAATATGATCAGGATGGAGTCACCCACCTCAGCATGAATCATTGGGCCTAAAAGCAGAACACAGGCCTGTGTGCATTATCATTGTTCTTTCCAACATCAAGGCAACTTAAATGTAGGTAGCATTTAGAGAATAAAATAGTTTCTTCATTAGTGCGCTTCCTTTAGAGGACAACATTGTGTAGTATTAAATATCATGTAGTACTTAGCAATGGGACTGACTAGGTTCAAATTCTGCCTTCTTCACTAGAGAGGCCTTGTGGGAGTCATGTAATCTGAGTCTCAATGTCCTCACCTGTAAAATGGGCTTAATAATACTTTCTCATAGGGTTATAGTAAGGACTAAATAAAATGATGTATGTAAAACACTGACTTCAGTGCACTGAAATACAGTAAGGATCCAACAAATGCTTCACTTTTTACTAGTACTGAGAAATAATCTCTAAGAAAAGCCAAATCCACAGTGTGGTGGCTTTCAGTTGTGACCCTGTGTGTGACATTTGGTGAGTCTGAAATTGCTCATTATCTGATTATAGGATACAATAATAGTAATGAGGCTCCTGTGAAATGATATGTATCAAAAGGATTTGAAAGATAAAAGTATTAGGTAATCATTTCTGATTAATGCAATGATTTCACTATTGCCTATCTGATGCCATTTCTCAGTATGTGGCTACCTCGAGGAGACATGTGCTCTTCAGCCCCTCATTTTTCTGTTGGAAGCATCCAGACTGCAAGCCCATGGAGATGAGCCCACACCCTGCTGGAGGGAGCCTGTGCTGGCACAACTGTGTGCGCCCCTTACCGCGCCAGGTGCCTCTCAACTAGCGGTGCCTAGAACGTGCACGCTCTGCACTGACAAAGCCAGAGGGTGGGATTCAAAAAGGTCTCCGAGGCACAGCTTCCTGGTGGGCAGACTCCCATTCTCAAATCACCTTGGACCCAGTCCCGAGGCTGGTCTCAGGCAGCAGTGCCCTCTACATTCACAGGGAGATGCACTCAGGTTTGGTGGTGTGCAACAGCCATCCATTCTTCACTGATTCAAATGTTTAGATTGCTTTTCCAAAAAATGCCACTAAATAATCTAAACTTTGTTGGGCTACTTACTGTCTTCAGAAGAAAATACTTAGCATGAATCAGGAAGTTTCTGAAAAGCACACTGTTTTTTCAATGGCAAAGCTTCTAGAAAAGAAAATTCTATGTATGTTTTTGAACAGTAAACACGGGCATAGAGATGATGTGTGTGTATGTGTATATTAAAATCATTATTTGTGTACTCATACCTTGCTGTGCTGGTAGGAGCAGATGTCTTTCAACTTACAGTGAGACAGGACCCAGGGAACAGTGGGGACTGAGGTGTGTCTGCCATGTGCCCTTTGAGAGATGTTAGGAGCCCAGGTCTCTCCCTAAGCTGCAGAGAATGAGTGGATGGCCTCATCTTCCCTGCCTGATGGCTGCTGAACTTGCCTCTGATTAAGTCACTTGTTTCTATCATTTTACTGAGTAGAACC
>PVJS01056557.1:0-12306 GCA_004027185.1 Glis glis | reverse complement strand
ACCTCCGCGCTACACCCCTGGCCCTATTTTTTTATATTTTATTTTGAAACCGGGTCTCATGAAGTTGCGGAGGGCCTCACTAGGTAGAGAGAGAGAGAGACAGGGAGAGAGAGAGAGAGAGAGAGAGAGAGAGAGAGAACTGAGGCTGGCCGTGAACCCGGATCCTCTGGTCTCCGCCTCCGAAAGTACTGGGATTACAAGTGTGCGCCACCATGCCCAGCTCCATCTTATCCATTCTTAAAGTATACAATTTAGTGGCATTAGGTACATCCACATTGATGTGTAAACTTAACAACCATCTCTCTGTGTAACTCTTTCCTCTAGCAAAACTGAAATTCTGTACCTATCAAACAATAAATCAGCCTGGTGTGGTGGTACACACCTGTAATCCCAGTATTTGGGAGGCTGAGACAGGAGGATCGCAGGTTTGAGGCCAGCCTCAGCAATTTATTTGTTATTTTATTTTATTTTTTATTTTTTTGATACTGGGTATTGAACCCAGGGGCATTCTGCCTCTGAGCTACACCCCAGCCCTATTTTATTTTTATTTTGAAGCAGGGTTTCCCTGGGTTGATGAGAGTCTCACTACTTGCAGCCTCAGCAATTTAGTGAGACTCTAAGCTAGTGAGACCTTGTTTAAAAAAAGAGGGGGTGCTTAGGGTATAACTTGGAGGTAGAATGAATGCTTCTGAGTTCAATCCCCAGGACAAAAATCAATCAATCAATCAATCAATCAATCAATCAGTCAATCTCCATCCGCTCCTCCTGTGAGTTCTTGGAAACTGCTATTTTATTTTCTATCACTATGAATTTGATTATTCTAAGTACTTTATATAAGTAGAGTCATACAATATATATCTGTTTGTGACAGGCTTATTTCATTTAGCATAATATCCTCAAGGTTTACTCATGTTATAGCACATGTCAGAATTTCCTTCCTTTTTAAGGTTGAATAATATTCTAATATTCTGATATTTTTATTATTTTGAAATTCTGTCAATAAACTTCTCTGCATAAAGGATCATATGCTTCCTTGCTTTTTCTATGTAAATTCCAGGTATACACAATTTTGCCTTTCAATTCAATATGATTCTATCCCCTTGCTGATTTTGTGATAGAACAGTTAAGAGCTTAGTTATGAATAAAATATTTGAAAATGTAAGATATATAACTATGTTTTAGATATATGATATATTTATGTCATATGATGACAATAACAACTAACTTATTTTGAGTATTTTCTGTATATTGGAATACTACTAAGCGGTTTCGATGAATCATTTCATGTAATTCCAGAACAGTCCCATGAGGAAGGTATAGCTATCTCTATTTTGTAGTTTAGGAAACCAAAGAGTAGTGAGGTTGAGAAATGCCTACAATCTCAGCTAGTTAAGGGACGGAGTGGAGCCAAAATTCGAGCTTTCTGACTCCAGAGCCCATGCTCTTATCTGCTTTACTAAGTGTCTCTGATTTAGTTTTTATTATTTTATGTTTAGTTAATTTAAGACCGATTTTTTGGCTCTGCAAGATATATGTGGTTATATACTTTACCTAACATGAAATTATAGGGAAATGGTGGAAATGCAGTTTTCTTAGTGATTGTGTAGAAAGAAAATATCTTGAATATGCTTAGCACACATATCCCAGTCAATCAAACTGAAATCTTTGTTTTTTAAGTCATGCATTCTATCTTGTTTTGTTTTAAAATGTAGTACTAAAAATCAAATCATTTTTTCCCACTGTGTAATTATTCATGTTTGATGCTTTCATATAAGACAATAACTAGCAAATAATATTAAATTTACACATCTTCAGCAGATTAAGACAAAGTTATCAGGTCTTATGAACTCTTATGAGGTGAGAGTATTTGTTGGAATTAAAGATACGTTCTTTCAGTGAGCCCTAAAGAATAGTGAAAATTCTTTCCCACTAGAAAAATAAACAGGTACAGTCTTAATAATGGTTCATGGGTCAGTTGTTTAAGTTGGAGTTAAGTATAACAAACATTAAATATTTTCAGTAAATTTTGTAAACTGTCAATTATATCTGAGTTGAACATCATTCAAAAATAATACTTGCTTTTAGAAGATGGGCTTAATAGAATCTTATATTTTTATTCACTGTTGTATTTCTATTTTATATAGCACATGCCAAAGTTTAATTCGATTTCAATAAGTGGGTACCATATGCAGGAAGCAGGGGCTGATGCCATTCTGGAACTGGCCTACACCATCGCAGATGGCTTGGAGTATTGTAGAACTGGACTCCAGGCTGGACTAACAATCGATGAATTTGCACCAAGGTGAGTCAATTAAATTTTGATTTTGTCTCACCATTAAGAAAATGCATAAGACCTTTTATGACTACAGCAAAATATGTTGATAAAATGAACTTGTAAAGATAAATGTCATGCTAGATTTAGATTTCTTATGTTTTATCTGTGTGGCAATGAGAGAATAAAGTGATACTATCTGTAATAAAAAATCAGAATCAGAATTAACTCTGGCCATACTTCTTTGTAAATGAGAGGAATAAGTAAGTATTCAGCTATTTAGAGAACACAATTAACTTGCACATTTAGACAAACTATATTAAAATATAAATATAAGGTCAAGACAATTGTACTTAAATTTTTTTCCATTTGACAGTATAGAAATCATCTATTACTTTTTTTCTGTTGTACTTATATAATATAAATGTTTTGGGATGCACAGTTCTATGTAAAAATTTCGTTTCAAAACAGCTTGTTAATAAAGTGTGAAAATATGGATAAAAATTAAGTTTATGAAGTATTTAAAATTAGGGGTCAAAAATCAAGCTGGGCGTGGTGGCGCACACTTGTAATCCTAGTACTTGGGAGGCTGAGACAGGAGGATCGCAGGTTTGAGGACAGTCTCAGCAATTTAGTGAGGCCATCAGCAACCTAGTGAGACCCTGTTTCCAAATAAGAAATAAAATTGGTCTGGAGATATAGCTCGGAGGTAGAATGCCTCTGGATTCAATTTCCAGTGCCACAAAAAAACATTAATTCAGAATTCAGTGAGTCCTTGCTAAACTTTGCTCTGAGCCAAACCCTAATCTATATGTTGGCAGTAACAGCATTTGGTGCCTTCAGAGAGTTTAGAGACTTGTGAATGTACCTTTATATCAGAGATAGTGTATATTTATTAAGATAGTAGTTCTTAAAAAGTGGTACTAGGACTCCTGGGGATCGCTAAGACACTTAATGGGGTCTTTGAGGTTCAAACTGTTTTCATAACTATATTAACGCTTTATTTGCTTTTTAAACTTTTTCATTCATGTAAGATTTTATAGTGGTATTCTTCAGAAGCCACATGATATATACTGTGCAACAGATTAAATGTGGAAGCAGATATAAGACTCCCTCTATCTTTTCTTAAGCCACATGTTAAGGAGGTTTGCAAAAATGTAAAACAAAGATTCTTTTATTACAGGTTTTTTTTTTGTAAAAGAAGTATACTATTTTTCATAAAAATGTTACTTATGTTAACATTTTGTAGGTGTACTATTATTTTTAAATGAACTAGTAAATAAAATATTGATACATATTATCCAAAGAAATATTCTTTGGCATCCTCAGTTAACTTTTAAGAGTGAAAAAGAGATGATGAGACCAAAATACTTGAGAACAAGAATTTGTATTAGGTTTGGTTTTCAAGGCTCACCTTGTTTTATATAAGGAATCACATCCCTCATAGTAGCCTAAATGTGTAAATCAGCAAGGAAGTAATGAGGTTGGGGACAAATTGGAGTAAAATATGCCTATATCAAATGAGCAATCTTTTTTTTTGCTACCCAAGCAAAACATGATGTTTGTCATTTTGTTCCTTCCATAAGCAACCCCTGCCTTACATACTGGGTGTTCCTCAAATATTTTTGTAAGAAAAGGAATTTTTATTTAGTTAAGGAAATAGAGGCAATTACAAAGTGAATAATTCTTACCAAAAGCAAATGATCATAGCTATTTCTTCTGCCTGCATACAATTATACTTTTATTTGTTAAGCTTACAGATACCTAAATATATTTGCATGCTTTTAATTCAAATTCAGTTGTTTATATTAAAATTTGTACCTTGATTTTGTAGTGTGTGATACAATAAGTTTTGTTTTATATTGTTAAATTTAAGGAAAATGTGGACTTAACATGACTATTTTAGGTTGTCTTTCTTCTGGGGAATTGGGATGAACTTCTACATGGAAATAGCGAAGATGAGAGCTGGAAGAAGACTATGGGCTCACTTAATAGAGAAGATGTTTCAGCCTAAAAACTCAAAATCTCTTCTTCTAAGAGCACACTGCCAGACATCAGGATGGTCACTTACTGAGCAGGTATGTATTTAAGTTAAAGTGGAACATTTTAGTAAAGAAAATAAATATTTTCTTCTAAGCAACATGGCACAATCAGGAATTAAATGTATAACCTATTTGCTAGCTGGGCGTAGTAGCGCACACCTATAATCCCAGTGCATGAGAGGCTGAGACAGGAAGATAGCAGATTCGAAACTAGCTCCGGCTTCCCCCAAAACGGAACCTATCTGCTAATATTTGAAAATCATAAATATTCTGAAGCATAATGCACATTTTTGTTTACACATATTGAATAAATAAAACTGGCTCCATCTAGTGGTTACCAATATAAAATAATTTTAATCTTAGCTTACATATAGCGCTATTTTACTTTTCTAAAAGTAAAAAATATTTGATGATGAGGAAAAAGTAATAATCAGAATTAATTAATTAATTAATTATTTAATTAATTTTTTGGTTTTCGGGGGTTGAACTCAGGGGTGTTCTACCTCTGAGCTATACACCCAGCCCTTTTTATTTTTGTTTTGAAACAGTCTCACTAGGTTGCTAAAAATAGAATTTAATTAATACTCTCATATGATTTCAAGAGTTAGAATTCTTAGCATGAAGTTGCCTAATTAAAATTTGATAATACACACGTACATTTTATTTAATATAAATCATATGCAAGCAAACAGACCATTGAAAGACTACTATGTGATTAGAATCTTATTTTTATACATGTTTATTTTACATATTAAATTATTTTGATACATTTAAGAATAATTTTTAAGTTTAAAGTTACATTGATTTTAGAGTCGGGCATGGTGGCGCATGCCTGTAATCCCAATACTTGGGAGGCTGAGACAGGAGGATTATAGGTATGAAGCCAGCCTCAGCTATTTAGTGAGGCTTTCAGCAACTTGTTGGGACCCTGTTTCCAAATAAATAATAAAATAGGGCGAGGGGTGTAGCTTGGAGGTAGAATGCCCCTGGGTTCAATCCCTAGTACCACCCCCCACACACAAATTACATTGCTTTTACAGATTTAAAATTGAATTCAACTAATATTCCATATGAAATATAACTTCAGGTGCTTATAAATGGAGAGAGATTTTGAGATTGGAAGGAACTAATAATCTCTTTTTTTTCTTACTTTTTTTTTTTTTTAATGGTACTGGGGATTGAATCCAGGGGCTCTCTACCTCTGAGCTACATCCCTAGCCCTATTTTTTTATTCTTCATTTTGAAACAGGGTCTCACTAAGTTGTGGAGGGCCTCACTTTGTCTTTTAAAGCTAAGGAAACTGAAGTTCAGAGATGTCAATGACTTCCCAAATCACAATTTTGAATAGAATAAATTAGAACCGAGATTTCCTACTTCATAGTCCATTGTTCATCTGTATTATTAGTCATTTATTGAGTACTCATTTTGTATACATCATTGTGGTAGACACTTTGTTATTTTATTGGGGTACTAGGGATTGAACCCAGGGGAACTCTATGGGATCTCACTGAGTTGCTAAAGTTGACCTCTAACTTGTGATCCTCCTGTCTCAGCCTCCCAAAGTACTGGGATTACAGGCATGTGCCACTATGCCTGGCTGTGGTAGATACTTTGAAGTATAAAAAAGAGTTAGGAGATAGTGAATTAGGAGACAAAAGCTCATGTAATCTAAGTAGAAAAGGTACAATGCATGATATAGTTGTGGAACAGTATTTAGGAAATATAAAAGTAGGCACAATAAATATTTGATATTTCAGAGGATTAAAAGAAACAATGTCTTAGTGGCTAAGCACAGACTAGACACTTGGGCTCTTAGTTCTAATTCCAGCTTGTTTACTAATTTGTGTAAGTTTGATATTCTGAAGCTAATGTGGACATTGGCATAGAAAGTATGCAGCAGTTACAGCTTAATTATATGTCCTTTTATAGCTACGGTATCTATCAACTGTTTCCTTGTTTTGCTTTTTCTATTTCTTACCAAATGTCTTAGGATCCTTACAATAACATTATCCGGACCGCAGTGGAAGCAATGGCGGCCGTGTTTGGAGGGACTCAGTCTTTGCACACAAATTCTTTTGATGAAGCTTTGGGTTTGCCAACTGTGAAAAGTGCTCGCATTGCCAGGAACACACAGATCATCATTCAAGAAGAGTCCGGGATTCCCAAAGTGGCCGATCCGTGGGGAGGTTCATTCATGATGGAATCTCTCACAAATGATGTCTATGATGCTGCCCTGAAGGTCCGTTTCTGTCTTGACAACTTTGCTTTCAAGACCCACAGATATATAAAGATTCATAGATTTATAAATGAATATTTATTTGTTTTTAGACTTATATAAAGATTTATAAAATGGGAGAAAAAGGAAAATTAGGTTTGATTTTATAGTTTGCAAAACTGAAAATTTAAAAATATGTTTGTAGTTGTATTGAAGTATTTTATTCAAAGAGTTAAAAAGTCAAATAGTATTAAAAAGCTTATAGGAAAAAATGAACAGCAATCCTTAGTCTTCCACTTATGTTTTTTTCCCCCCGTTTCTTGGAGTAAGCTACATGCATCTTTTTTGTTTGTTTCTTTTTATTTTTATTTACTTTAAAATCACATATGTAAACTGTTTCTGCTAATTTGGTCACATTAGACATTAAACTATTTAGACATTATTTACTGTTTTTCTGATATGGTAGCTTAGTGTTTTAGCTGATTCATACACCTTCTTTCCAGTCTTGTTTCCTACCAGTATAATCATGTCTCAACTTAATCCCTCCTGAGGGGTCTGATGATTCTCATTGACTCGAATGGGCTTCTCTCTCAGCTGCTGACCATTGCTGTCCTTTGGCTTCTCTTTGCCATTATCCTGGGAATATTTTTTCACTTCTCTGTTGAATTCTGAATTCTGAATCTCATGTCTTTTTGTTATTTTGAAGCATTTCTTATAGCAACTTCCTAGAAATGGTGATTAGGGGATAAATTTTACTTAGAACTTTACATATTTGTAAATGTCTTTATTCCATTCTTGTATTGATTAATAGTTAGACTAGCCATGAAATTATTCCCATTCAGGAATTTATAAGCGGGATTATAAATATTGGCATGTTTTTTATTCTAGCTTTTGAGTATTTTTGATCAGAAACTTGATCAGTATTTTTGATCAAAAATTTGATGCCATTCTCATTCAGGGTCTTTCTGTCCGAAAACATCAGAATCTTTTCATTTGTGTGTGTGTGTGTTGATACTGGTGTGTGTATATTTTTCCTGCATTGTACTGAATCTTTGATGAGTCTTTTTCCATCTCTCCTTTTTAAAAATATTTTCATAGTGCTATGAAATGATCTAGTATTATCTCTTTTGTTTTTTGGCAGTACCAGGGATTGAACCCAGGGGCATTCTACTTCCGGGCTACAGCCCCAGCCCTATTTTTTTTTCTTATTCTTTATTTTGAAACAGGGTCTCACTAAGTTGCGAAGGGCCTCGCTAAGTAGCTGAGGCTGGCCGCGAACCCGGATCCTCCTGTCTCAGCCTCCCAAGTACTGGGATTACAAGCATGCACCACCACGCCCGGCTGTCTAGTATTATTTCTTTGATAATTTCTTCCTGACGTTTTTTTCTATGGTTTCTTTCCCTTTCTCTCCCTTCCTCCCTTCTTCTTCCTCCTCCTCCTTATTCTTTCTCTCTTTCTGTTTCTCTTTCTAGAATTCCTAGTCATAAGATTTTGGACCTCTTTAAATAATATTAATAATATGCTGATATTCTTACCTTTTCTGTAGTGTATCTCGTTGACCTTCTGTTTTCATGAAGATTTATTAACATTACCTTCCTACTTAAATACTTTAACATTAACATGCCATTTTTTTTTTTGTGGTACTGGGGATTGAACCCATGGGCATTTTACCTCTGAACTATACCCCCAGCCCCATTTTTTATTCTTTATTTTGAAACAGGCTCCATATTTTTAATTTCTAAGAACTCACTATTGTCTTTATTTTCTCTTATATGTCATACTATTTTGTTTCATCAAGGAAGAATCTCTTATTGTAAATATATTAATGATAGTTTTTGAAATTTTCTTTTTTTTTTTTGCGGTACCGGGGATTGAACCCAGGGGCGTTCTACCTCCGCGCTACACCCCCAGCCCTATTTTTTATACTTTATTTTGAAACTGGGTCTCACGAAGTTGCGGAGGGCCTCACTAGGTAGAGAGAGAGAGAGAGAGAGACAGACAGACAGACAGACAGACAGGGAGACAGAGAGAGAGAGAGTGCTGAGGCTGGCCGCGAACCCGGATCCTCTGGTCTCCGCCTCCCAAAGTACTGGGATTACAAGCGTGCGCCACCACGCCCGGCTCTGAAATTTTCTTCTGTATTCTATATTGTCTGTTGTTTTCTCTGTAATCTTATTATTCAGAACTCAGGCTTTTATTTCAATAAGACATCTTACCCTTAACCTATCCTGTGTTTGGTGTTTGATACTTCATTGCCTATCTAGTTCATTTTCTGCAGACAATGCACTTTCATTCTCTTTACAGAATGAGAGGAGTACTTGCAAACTTGGAAGTAGTCCCTCCTTTTTAGCTTCTTATCTTAGCCTTGTCTTCTGTAGCCTCCTACAAGATCCTTTTTTCTTGAGTTCTTTAGGGGAAACGACATTTGGCTGTGTTCCTTTCTGCTAAGGAATATATCCTCCCACCATCCATCTTCTGCCTTAGTATGTGAGACTGTAATTGAAGGCTTAGATATTTCCAAGTTTCATTACAGATAAAGGTATATCACTTCTCTCTTGCTCAAACAAAAAGTACAATTGTGTTTTGAAATATATATTTTTAGCCAGGCGTGGTGGCGCACGCTTGTAATCCCAGTACTTGGGAGGCTGAGACAGGAGGATCCGGGTTTGTGGCCAGCCTCAGCTACTTAGTGAGGCCCTCCGCAACTTCCAGAGACCTGGTTTCAAAATAAAGTATAAAAAATAGGGCTGGGGTATAGTTTGGAGGTAAAACGCCCCTGGGTTCAATCCCCGGAACCTCAAAAAAAAAAGAAATATATATTTTTAGACTCTAATGTAAGTATGAAAATTTTATTTATTCAACTAAAAATAAAGGACAGGGAACTTATGCTATCCTTAGTTTTCTCCCAAGACTTGAATGAAAAATGTTGTGTTTTCCAGAATATACTTGCTAGTTTTGTATTGTCTTTTCAAATAGCTATAAACTCACCAATTCTAATTTATTTCTTTACTATTAATTTCCTTTGTATGAAATATTAACATTTAGATTATAATTTTGTTAGTGTTATTAGTAATTATATAACAACACTCGGAACATGTTTGTGTACTTTAAAAATTTCATGTTCTCTCCTAATTTTATTAATCTGTTTTTCTTATTAGCTTATTACTGAAATTGAAGAAATGGGTGGGATGGCCAAAGCTGTAGCGGAGGGATTACCTAAACTTCGGATTGAAGAGTGTGCTGCCCGAAGACAGGCTAGAATAGATTCTGGTAAGAGAAAGCAGAAGAGTTTATAAACGAAGTCCAGTATTAAAAGGGAAATATTAATTTCTGTTTGAAGATAACCTATAGTGAATAAAATACAAATAATGGAAAATGGAATTTGAGTAAATTTTTATCATCTTCTGTCTATCCTTTATCTATACCTGTATATGTCTTTGTATTTTTGCATGTGTAGATGTATACAGGCAAGCATATATACATATGTGTGAATGTATACCCATCGTATATATGTGTATACATATGGATATATTTCACCAGCAGTTTGAGGATGACACTGTTGATGGTCAGTGTGTTTACGTTGGAGTATTTATTCAGTCAGTGAATACTTTTTTATTATGTTATGTGCGAGGTACTTGCTATGTCTGGTCATACATCTCTGATCAGGACAGACACGCTCTGTGCCCATAGAGCTTACATTCTCGTAGAAAAGAAAATGAACAAGTAAACAGACAGAATAATTAAAGACTGCGTTAAGTGCTATGAAGGAAATAAGAAGGACTATAACCTGGGGGAGGAGTGGTGGCATGTCTTTAGAGAAGAGTAATAATCTGGTAGTAGTTTGAGGCAAAATACATTTTTTATCATGTAAGGAAGTGCATTTGTAATTTCAGTTTATCACTTTGAGGTTTTAAAAGTGTTTGTCTTTTTTGTTTTAAGGCAATTTGCTTTAAGAAAATTCAAGAAAATGTTAGAAAAGCTCTTGGGTGTTAATTCTCTACCTTCTAAATCTTCCATGGCAGCTGCTCTGGTTATTTTTGTTTCACAGTGTTAGAAGAAGGCTTGAGAGAATTTTAATATTCTCACCTACAGAGATTCTGATATATAACTGTTTTTCCCCATCATGCTGGGATTTGGTGATCGATACTGAAGTTTCATTAAGTGTTAAGAATACTACTTAAAATGTTAAGCTTATAGGGAAAATACATGATAATTAGAGCATAATTATTTTTAGGTAATTATTTGTGAATAGAATCTATATATTATTTTTCTTTGGGAAATTAACAGGTTCTGAAGTAATTGTTGGAGTAAATAAGTACCAGTTGGAAAAAGAAGAGTCTGTAGAAGTTCTGGCAATTGATAATACTTCAGTGCGCAAGACACAGATTGAAAAAATTAATAAGGTATGGATAGCTGCTATTATTATTTCTTAATAGCTGCTACTTTGTAAAAGTATTTTTTGTGTTTGGGCACTGGATAAGTCCTTACATTATCCTGTTTAATCTTTATAGTAATCACATGAGATGGGTATTAGTTCTCATCATTTTAAAAATAAAGAAACTAAAGATAAATTGAGAGATTTGACCTGGGTAAATAACTGGACAGTCAGCAATCAAACTAGGTCTGTTGACACCAAAAACTCATGTGTTTTAAACCATGATATCTGTCTCTGTGAAACTTATATGTTAGTATTACAAACCATACTATAGTAATAATGCGCCGGGCGTGGTGGCGCACGCTTGTAATCCCCAGTACTTTGGGAGGTGGAGACCGCAGGATCCGGGTTCGCGGCCAGCCTCAGCTCTCTCTCTCTCTCTCTCTCTCCCTGTCTCTCTCTCTCTCTCTCTACCTAGTGAGACCTCCGCAACTTTGTGAGACCCGGTTTCAAAATAAAGTATAAAAAATAAGGCTGGGGGTGTAGCGCGGAGGTAGAACGCCCCTGGGTTCAATCCCTGGTACCGCAAAAAAAAAAAAAAAGAATAGTAATAATGCCTTCCATAATTTACAGATTAGAATCAAGGTTTAAATGATTATGTAAGTTAAAGTAAAAACAAAATAAAGTTCAGAGTCAGTATTTGAACTCAGGGATTCTTACTGTGATTTCTTTCCATTAGACCATTTTTCCTGATACTACTATGAAAGAATGATTTACTTTCTCATTTTTTAAAAATTAACTAATTTGGTAGTGCTGTGGTAAGCTACAGTTTATAATGAACTTTTTTTAATATTATATATATTTACTTTGATTCAGTACTGTTTCCTTTTTATTTTTAATTTCTCACTGAGATGATACAATTCTATGAAATACTAAAATAAATAAAACATTAAGTTTTACTGCTGTAACCGACATATTTCTGTTGTATGAAGCTACTTTGGTCTTTGAATCTCTGGCTTTTGCAATTACTGTTATTTCCAGGTGGGAAACACAGTCCCTTGATGATTTTTCTCTGTTCACTTTCCCTGTGATTGTTTAAGATGCAACTTTTTCCTCTTAGTTCAGATGTTCCATAAAAATTGAATGGACTTTGTCCAGCTAGATTGAATGCAAAACGTCTGTCATCTTTAGTTTTTTTCCCATTGGGATTAATGGGAGATATTTAATGATGTTGCTTTCACTCACCCTCAATCTAATCAGGAATGGAAGTACTGACTCTTTCCATCTTACAATTTTATTATTTAGCAGGTACCGTTTTATTTTCAGTGATCACAAAAGTCCCCGTATTACATTTGGAAAACCTATTTCTCCTCTTTTTTTTTTTTTTTTTTTTTTTGCGGTA